>BPLR01009160.1:0-181399 GCA_021605095.1 Caerostris extrusa
TACGTATTGCTCATGATGAAAAGAAGAAAAATATATATATTTTCGTAGGATTGGTGCATAGCTCAAGAAAAACGAAATGGTTCACCAAGGAATCAAAACTGAGCGTCATTTATAAAGAAAAATCCATCAAATATACTTTGTTTTTTTTGTGTATCAGAGTTTTGTTCTGAAACACGGAACTTTAAGCATAGCAAAGCAGAGGAAAACATGATAAAAGACGGAAATTTGTTTTTAATAACACAAAACACTGTTGAAAATCTCATTATTTTAAGGTATCAGTTCGCAACTGTGAACAAAACTACATAATCGGGCCATTAAATTTGAATCACAAATTACGTTTTTATATACTTGTATAGTTTTGATATTACCATCGAATTGGTTTTTTGAAAACTGAAGTCGTTATCTCAGAAAAAGAAAACAGTCAATTAATTAATCGGAATGTGATGTTTTATGTATATATGTTATGCGTGTGTTTGTGTTATGTTTTTATGAATTTATGTGAGTTAAAGGCTTATTATGTATTGAGTTTTGAAGATATAACAAGCTACGTTTTTATGTAGCCAAATGCTTGAATTAATGTTACAAAATATTGAAATAAATGTTACAAATTATTGAAATAAATAACACAATGACAAAAGCATTATATTGCATTTTGGAAAAGCAGCGATGAAGAATAAGACATTTTTAGATGAATAAACACCACATTCAATAAAAATAATAAAAAATTAGGTTTTTTAATCGAAACACCATCTTCAATGGAAAGACCATTTCTAATTAAAAATAATTAATTATTTGTGGTTTGTTCTTCAATGGAGTCTCCAATGGTTTTAACAAAGATCGGATGTCTGCAATTTCATTTTTTTTTTTTTTTTTAATTACCATGGTAACACTTTTGCGATGAGATAAGTTTTCGAGGTGTACTAAACAATTGATCCCAGATAATTTACTTCTTTATATAGATTTAATTCGTTTGCACATATGGAACTTCAATTTAATCTGCTAACAACGAGGCAATACGGTCGCAGATTTAACAATTTGATTAATATATAAAATATTTTGTTCCGATTTCGGAGTTCCATGTACTGTATTTTTTATAGAATGCTTACACATGACGTGCGTCACTATATGTGATCAGTTATTACAGTTATTGTAGAAAGAAACAGAATTGATTAGTTTAAGTAATAAAATTATGATTTAACTATACAAATTGTGATGTATTTACATTTATACAAGTTATTTGCTTTGCTGTAAATAAATGTTTTATTTAATATATATTTGGACCCAATAAGCATGCTGACTCCAAAAATATAAGAACAAATATTTTGAATTTTATAAATTAAATTTTATTAACGATTTCCAATAATTAACATTATTTCCAATAATAAATTATACCACATAAAAATGTATTGTTTTTGAATTTTGTTATTTAATAAGTTATATATTTATTTATCCATACAATTTAATAAATCATGATAAAGATAGATGAAAATTAATTAATTAGCTGGTAAAGACTTTTATAACGTTTAAAATCTGAGTTTGGTTATTGGTTTCAAGTTTTCTTTTTTAATTAACTGAATATCGAATGCACTAATACGAAATAATGGTAAAAAATGTTATTAAAATTATTTCATACATCACATATTTCAAAATTATTCACTCTATCGATACATGAGTGTAAATTCGAAAAAAAGCAAGAAAAGGCTCCCAAAAAGGCAAAACAAAATTTCTTAATGATCTGCATATTTTCTTAAGCATAAAAAGAATAAATAAACATTTAACGTATTAAGAAACATATCAATAATTATTCATCAAAAAATTGTTATGCAAATAATTTAAATGCATTTACCATAAATAAAATTAACTGTCTTCATAAGAAATTGTACCTCATTACATAGAATTGTTAAGAATTATGATATTTAATAGGATCAAATGTTTATTTATCCATACAATTTAATAAAATCCGATAAGGATTGAAAATTTTTAATTATTACTTATTTAAATTCAATTTATTTTATAATATTTAAAATCTGTGTTTTTATTTTATTTTCAAGTTTTATTTTCCAATTAACTGAGTATCGAATGCAATATTACGATAAAATAATAAAAAACAGTTATTAAAATTCTTTAATACATCACATATTTCAAAATTATTTGCTCTATCGATCAGTGATTACGAATTGAAACTCCCAAAAGGCAAGACAGAATTCGTTTAAGCAAAATTGAATAACATTTTAAGTCTCTGGATTCATTTCGATTCGTTCTTATTTTCAGTGTTTCTCTGCATTTCTAATTCCATTTCGTATTTATAATTTTATTCGTAAAGACTCCAGAAATGCATTTTTTTCTTTCCATTATTTATTTATTTCGTTTTCAAAAGCGGCATAAATTAAGGTAAGCATTGGATAACGGTTTCAGTGGAATTGGTGCTGTAATATTCGAATCAACTGCGAGAAATATGAATGATTTTGACATTCGCTGAAAAGAACCGAAAACGTAAACAAACTAAATAAATTTTATTTTTCCCAAATGCGAATAATTTAAAACATGCAATAGATGGAAGGTTTGAAATGTAGGGCACCTGTTTATGAAATGGAAATTGTGAATGCCGATAATAAAATAGGCGGATCATGAATAGAGAAAATAAATTTAAATCAAGAACGAGGAAGAAAAAAATAAATTCAATATTTAAGCTGACACATTGAAAATAATCTCCCGGTAATTTTTGAATGTAATTTATTTGGTTTCTAAGATTAGCATATCGATCTATCGAGTTCTGCTTCTAATATTTTGTATGATGATGGCCTCAATGTTATACTATAAAACAATGTTCTTCTGGTAAAAATACGACCACTAATCAGACACAGTTATAAAGCTGGCGAGATATCTGTTTTATGGTGAAAAAATATTTCATTGTGTCTCATTTCCTAAAAGCAGAGTGTGTAGTAATAATTAGCCAAATATGTTTTCAGATGCCACTGCAAAATATTTGATAGAAACTTCAGATGTTAAGATTAGGCACTATGTTACAATCCTTATACTATTTACTTATTTTTTATATGTATTATTAATGAAAAATATATGGTTTTGGTTCAATTTCCCTTTTTTAAATTATCTAAAGCTTTTATTTATCTGATGAAACCATTTAAAAATTTAAAAATGGTTACTTTTAAATTGTATAATCTTCAGTTTCATAATTTCCACATCTATTTAACATTTATTATTATCAATAAAAATCTAAACACAAATTGTAGTTATAGATCAAAAAAAAAAATATTCAATAATTTATCCACATCTTGATTATTAACTCAATATACATTGCAAAGCAGATTTAATCGCAAATTTTATCATAACAGCCTGATGGATTGTATACATTAATTTAAATGTATTTTAAATTAATATCATGTAAATAAATATCATTAAATATAATATTAAAACTGTAAACACTGCTACTAAATTAAGTTAAATCACGTTAATTTTTAATAAAATGGTTTTTTTAAAAAATCTAATTCTCGTAAAAAATTGATTTTTTTATGTTTTAAAAATTATTATTTATGATTTAATACAAAAACTGAAATTATAATTTAATATTTTTATATTTGTAATACATTTAAAATAAATTGAATATAGTAATATTAAAATATAATTTAAAATATTGCACATGGTTGAAATTATTTATTTATTTTTTTATTTATTTATTTTTATTTAAATTATTTATTTATTTGAATTGAACTAATTTTGTTTAAAGTAATTATGATTTGCCACATATGAATCCTAATTTCTGATTCCTTACTTGTATTCGAAACAAATGAAAAAAGCAGATTAGTAAATAAGTAGCTTAAAATTTATATACATATTTGAAGTTTTTTTTTTTTATTGCTATTTTTATAAATGATTTCTTTTTAAATCTATTGTTTCGAAGTATTTTTTAATTAATTCAATTGAAGCTAATAATTAAATATAATAGTAAATATAAAAAGTATTAAGAATATAAAAGTAGTCTTATATATAAAAATAAGACTACATTTTAATCAATAAATATTTATCATGTGTTTAATAAAAGACAAATGAAAAAAAAAAATTGAACAAAATTCTGTGATTTTTTTTTTTCTGAAAAAATGAAAATGCTTCAAGTTGGTTATTATTATAAAAGTGCAACCAATGTATTTTGAATGCGGAAATGGGTCTATCTTAAATCAACTGGCGATGATGAGAAATGTTTCCACTGACTTTCTTATGGAGGAAAGAAATTTTAGATTCTAGAGGTGTCATTAAAGAGTGCATGTAGATAAATGAAATTTTATCGGAAATATTTAGTCCCATTTTTTTCTCAGACTTTTTTCATCACCTTTTCATGGCACCTTAACGGTCATAACGACCTTTTATCTAGAAGAGTTAGATGATTTTTTGGGTTTAATTACCTTAATTATGTGTCGAAAGGAGAAATTATCGGAGACTGCATCAAGTCCAGCTTCCACTCTGCCAGAGGATTTCGATATTTTTTAACGATGAATCTATTTTAACCTCTCTTTTCCGTACTTGAAGAGGTTTTTTTTTTTTGTTATCTTGATTTGCTTAGCTTATTTTTAATTTTTTTTTGTTACGCTACGTTCTGAAAGAAATCCAATAGATTACCACCGATAAGCTACTTGGTTCGCTCATTGTGTTTTCTTGAGTCCATGTGGAAAGCAAAAAAATATTCTCGTAGGATTGGTGTATCGTTGAAGTAAAAAACGAAATGTCTTCAAGGAATCAAAAGAGAGAGTCATTTATAAAGAAAATCCATCAAACATACTTTTTGTATGTATCAGGCTGTTGTTCTGGGGAAACACGGAACTTTTAAGTATACTAAAGCAGCGGAAAAACATGATAAAGGACGGAAATTTCTTTGTAATAATACAAAACATTGGTGAAAATCTCTTCATTTTAAGGTACCATTTTACAACTCTTTTTCAAAACTGCATAAATATGTCATTAAATTAGAATCGCAAATCATGTTTACACACATAATATGGTACTGATATGAATTTTGATACTTAATAAGTTGAAATGTTTATTTATCCATTTGATTATTAATTAATTAAATTTTATTTTTATAATGTTTAAAATCTGAGTTTTGTTTTCGGCTTCAAGTTTTACTTTCAAATTAACTGAGTATGGAATGCACTATTACAAAATAATGGTAAAAACCATTATTAAAATTCTTTCATACATCACATATTTTAAAATTATTCGCTCTATCGATCAGTGAGTATGAATTGAAAACTCAAGACAGCATTCGTTTCAGCAAAATTGAATAACATTTTAAATTTCCGGATTCATTTCGATTCGTTCTTATTTTTAGTGGTTCTCTGCATTTATAATTGCATTTCGTACTTATAATTCGATTCGTAAAAACTCCAAAATGCAGTTTTTTTTTCTTTCATTATTTATTTATTTCGTTTTCAAAAGCGGCGTAAATTAATGTGAGCATTGGATAACGGTTTCAGTGGAATTCGAATAAACTGCGGGAAATATGAATGATTTTGACATTTCCTGAAAAAGAACCGAAAACGTAAACAAACTAAATAAATTTTATTTTTAACAAATGCGAATAATTTAAAACATGTTTGGTTTGGAAGATTTGTTAAAAAAGTTTGGTTTGAAGGTTTGAAGAAACATGGAAGGTTTGAAATGTAGGGCCACCTGTTTTTGAAATGGAAATTGTGAATGCCGATAATAAAATAGGCTGATCATGAATGGCGAAAATAAATTTAAATCAAGAACGAGGAAGAAAAAAAATATTTAAATCTACCTTATCAAAATTTAAACTGACACATTGAAAATAATCCCTCGGTAATTTTTTTTTTATGTAATTTATTTGGTTTCTGAGATTAGCATATGTATCTATTGAGTTCTTCTAAAATTTTTATGTGGTGGTCTCAATGTTCTACTATTAACTTGTCGCTGGAAAAAATATGACCTATGTATTATGTTGGAGAGATATCTATTTGATGGTGACCATTATAATAGGCTGTGTCTTTTTTCCGGAAGCAGAATATTTGATTGTAATTAACCAAATATGTTTTGAGATATTACTGCAAAACTTTTGGTAGAAAGCTCAAATTTTATGATGAGTCACTCTGTTACAATACGTCAGTTCTCTTTTTATATGTATCATTAACGAAAAATATCTGTTTTTGGTTAAAATTTAAATTATATGAGGCTTTTAATAATTTTTGAAATATTTGAAAGTTCTAAAATAGCTATTTTTAAATTGTACAATCTTCAGTTTTACGATTTCCTCATTCATAGAATTTGTTGTATCAATAAAAATCTAAACAAAATATTGTTTTTACATTGTTAAATACTCTCCCAAATATGAACTCAATATACATTGAAAAAAAAGTATTTAATCTCGAACCTTTTTAACAGTGTAATGGATTGAATACATATTTTAATATCTTTTAAATAAATATCATTAAATCAAATACTGAAATTGTAAACATTGCAACTAAATAGAGGTATCTTTATAATTCATTTCAAATAACTAATTTAATTTGTATTCGTTTTACTAAAAGGAAATTTTAAAATCTAATTTTCATAAAAATTGTTTTTCTTATTTTTAACAATTATTATTTATGATTTAATATTAAAACTGAAATTCTAGAGTACTATTTTCATATTTTTGTAATATATTTTAAATAAATATAGTATTGCAATATAAAAATATAATTTAAAAATATTGTACACTGTATAAATTATGAATTTATTTTTGGTTGAACTAATTTTTTTTGATTCCTATGAGTACTAATTTCTTATCCCTTATGCGTATTTAATCAAAATGAAAAAAAGCAGTTTAAGAAAAAAGTAGCTTAAAAATCTAAATACATATTTTTATTGCTGCTTTTGTAAATGCTATATTTTTAAATCTATCGTTTCAAAGAATTTTTTTAATTAATTCAGTTGAAGTTACTAATAACAGAAGATATAAAAGGAATACTACTTTTTAATTAAAAAAATATTCAACTTGTCTATAATAAAACAACAAAAGAAAAAAAAAAAATTAACAACATCCTGTGATTATTTTGCTCATTAATTGATGTAATTATTTTGCTCATTACATAAATGAAAACTGAAAACCTTGAAGGTTGTTATTATTTTAATTGTGCAACCATGTGAATTTTGAATGCGGAAATTGGTCTATCATAAATCAACTTTCAATGATCAGAAATATTCCCTCTGACTTTCTTGGAGGAAAGAATTTAATTCTAGAGCTGTGTTAGTAAAGAATGCATGTAGATAAATGACATTTTATCGGAAATATTTTGTTCCATTTTTCTCAGTTTTTTTCACCACCTTTTCATGGCACCTTAACGGTCCATAACGATCTTTTATCGAAGAGTTAGAGGAATTTTTTGGACTTAATTACCTTAATTATGTGACGAAAAGAGAAATTATCGGAGACTGCATCAAGTCCAGCTCCCCACTCTGTCAGAGGTTTTCCTCTTTTTTTTCCCCGATGAATCTATTTTAACGCCTCTTTTCCATACTTGAAGAGTTTTTTTTTTTTTTTTTTTTTTTTTTTTGTTATCTTGATTTGTGTAGCTTATTTTTTTAATTTTTTTTTGGTTACGGTACGTAATGAAAGAAATCCAATAGATTACCACCAATAATCTACTTGGTTCATTCATTGTGTTTTCATGAGTCCATGTGGAAAGAAAAAAAATATATTCTCGAAGAATTGATGTATCGCTCAAGAAAAACGAAATGGCTTCACCGAAGAATCAGAAGAGAGAGTTATGTATAAAAAAAAAAAAGTTCATCAAACATACTTCTTTTTTGTATGTATCAGACTTTTGTTCTGGGAAAACACGGAACTTTAAGTATACTTAAGAAGAGGAAAAACATGATAAAGGACGGAATTTTTTTTTTCAATATTACAAAACACTCGTGAAAATCTCATTATCTCAAGGTATCAGTCCCCAACAGTGAACAAACCTGCATAATTATGCTATTAAATTTGAATCACAAATTATGCTTTTGATATAATTGTTTAGTTTTTATATTGCCATTGAATAGAATTTTTGAAAACTGAAGGTAGTTGTTATATCAAAAAAATAAAAAATAAATAATATTCAATGAGATTTACCATAAGAATCTGATGGTGAAAAACACAATAAGATATATTATGCTTTTAAAATTTTTGGAAAAGTTACCATCATCAATTTACTGACCCTTAAAAATATTTGGATTATTTAACAGAAAATTCAATTTATAATTATTTAATTATAATTACAATTTTATTATAAAAGAAACCAACTTAATTAATTCTTCGAATTTAATTATTACGATACTTCTACTTATTTGCAGTGTTTACAATTTATGTATTACATTTAATGATATCTATTCGTATTTAAATAATATTTATTTAAAATGTATTAAAAATTTATTTAAGTCTATTAATCTGTTGTGAAAAGTTTCGCAACTAAATCTGTCTTCTCAATGTAAGTTGAGTTCTTTTTCAAAATGTGGACACATTCAAAAGCATTATTTCTTGATCTGAAAATAATAATTTTTTTTAGATTTAATAATAACTTTTTGTTTCTATTTTTATTGACAATAAGTGTTATAAAGATGAGAAAATTACGAAGCTAAATATTATACAATTTAAAAATAACAGTTTTAAGACTGTCATTTGCTTCGTCAAATTAATAAAAGCGTCGATATTTTTAAATAAGAAAATTTAACCAAAACCAGATATTTTTCAAAAAACAATACTTTTTAAAAAAAGAAAAGGAAATATATGAGTATTTTAACAGAGTTTGTCATCTTAACATTTGAAGTTTCTTCCAAATGTTTTGCAGTTGCATATAATAATCTGAAAACATATTTGGTTAATTACTACCACACACTCTGACGTAGGAAAATGATACACACTAAATAATGTTCACCATCAAACAGATATCTTGCCAAATTTTTCCATGTTTATGAATAGGGATCGTATTTTTGCCAGCGACAATCCTATATGATCTTTTGTAGAACACTGATGTCAACGCCATATAAAATATTAAAAGTAGAGCTCAATAGATCAGTATGCCAATCTTAGTAACCAAATAAATTACATTCAAAAATTACCGGGAATATTTTCAAAGTGACAGTTGAATTTGATTAGGTAGATTTTAATACATTTTTATCTTCCTTGTTCTGATTTAAATTTATTTTCGCCATTCATGATCCGCCTATTTTACTATCGGCATTCACAATCTCCATTTCAAAAACAGGTGCCCTACATTTCAAACCTTCCATCTATTACATGTTTTAAGTTATTTGCATTTGCGAAAAATAAAATTTATTTACTTTGTTTATGTTTTCGGTTCTTTTCAGCTAATGTCAAAATCATTCATATTTATCGCAGTTCATTCGAATATCCCAGCACCAATTCCACTGAAACCGGTATCCAATGCTTACCTCAATTTATACAGCTTTTGAAAACGAAATAATAAATAATGGAACAAAACAAGCTGCAGTTGTGGAGGCTTTACGAATCGAATTATAAATACGAAATGGAATTAGAAATGCAGAGAACCACTAAAAATAAGAACGAATCGAAATGAATCCACAGACTTAAAATATTATTCAATTTTGGTTAAACGAATTCTGTCTTGCCTTTTGGGGAGTTTCAGTTCATACTCATTGATCAATAGAGCGTATAATTTTGATATATGTAATGTATAAAAATAATTTTAATAACTTTGGTTTTTTTTTACCATTATTTTCTACTATTGCATTCGATATTCAGTTAATTGGAAACTTTAAACTAAAAAAATCAAAACTCAGATTTTAAATATTATAAAAGGTAATTAAAGATAATTAATAAATAATCAAATTTCATCAATCCTTATCGTGGATTATATGGATAAATATACATTTAAACTAAATATAAAAATGCATAACAATACCATATTATGTGTTATAATTTATTATTGGAAACATTTTATTTATATTGATGGCGCGTGCATTTATTATAGTAGGTCTTTCGATCGCAGATGGTGGCTCCATAAAAAAAGTTTTTTTTTTTAGTTTTATTAAATGTGTTGTTTATTCATGCAAATTACTTTTATTCTGCATTATTGTTATTCAAAAATGAAATGAAATGCTTAGGTTTTATGCGTTACATTTATTTCAATAAATTGTATCATTAATTCAAACGTTTGTCTACATTATACGAGTAGTTTGTTACATCTTCAAAATGCAATACATTATATGCTTTTATCTCATATAAGTAATAAAATGTTTCATTACTTTTAAGGGAAATTTGTAGTTATAAATTAATGAAAATTGTAAGTATTAATTAATTCATTTGAAGCCTAATAATTAAATATAATAGAAAAGATCAAGTTAAAATTTTAATTCATAAATGCTTCCCTTTGTATGTATTAAAATGACAAAAGAAAAAAATATTGAACAACATTCTGTAACTATTTTGCTCATTAAATTATGTTATTATTTTGCTCATTACATAAATAAAAATACTCCAGAGTGGTTATTATTATAATAGTACAACGATTTGTATTTTAAATGCGGCAATTGGTCTATCATAAATCATCTGGCAATGATGAGAAATGTTTCCCACTGACTTTTTTGAAGAAATAATTTAATTCTAGAGCTGAGTGAGTAAAGAATGCATGTAGATAAATGACATTTTATTGGAAATATTTTGTCCCATTTTTCTCAGCTTTTTTTCACTACCTTTTCATGGCACCTTAACGGTCCATAACGACCTTTATCGAAGAGTTAGATGATTTTTGGACTTAATTACCTTAATTATGTGTCGACAGGAGAAATTATCGGAGACTGCATCAAGTCCAGCTCCCACTCTGTCAGAGGGTTTCTTATTTTTCCCCAATTGTCTATTTTAACCCCTTTTCCATACTTGACAAGTTTTTTTTTGTTTTTTTTTTTTTTTTTTTTTTTTTGTTATCTTGGTTTTGTAGCTTATTTTTTATCCTTTTTTTGTTATGCTCCGTCCTGAAAGAAATCCAATAGATTACCACCGATAAGCTACTATGTTCACTCATTGTGTTTTCATGAGTTCATGTGGAAAAAAAAATATATATATTCTCGTAGGATTGGTGTATCGCTGAAAAAAAGAAATGTATACATCAAAGAATCGAAAGAGAGAGTCATTTATAAAGAAAATCCATCGAACATCCTTTTTTGTATGTATCAGAATTTTGTTCTGGGGAAACACGGAACTTTTTTAGTATACTAATGCAGAGGAAAAACATGATAAAGGACGGAAATTTTTTAATAATACTAATCACTGGTGAAATTCTCATTATTTTAAGGAATCAGTTCACCACTGTGAACAAAACTGCAAAAAATCATGCCATTAAATTTAAATCAAAAATTATGTTTATAATTACTCGTATAGTTTTCGTTATACCATTGAATTGATATTTTGAAAACTGAAGTTGTCTCTGAAAATAAAAAAAAATATTCAATGAGATAAAAAAAAATAATTCCAATAATATAGTAAATAATATCTATATAGTATGGTATGTTACGAATTTTTATAATTAAAAGTTTAAATGTTTATTTTTCCATACAGTTTTATAAACTAAGACAAGGATTGATGAAATTTAATTACTAATTAATTAAATTCAATAACTTCTATAATGTTTAAAATCTGAATTTTGTTTTAATTGCAAGTTTTCTTTTCCAATTAACTGAGTATCGAATGCACTAGTAGAAAATAATGGTAAAAGAAACCCGTTATTAAAATTCTTTCATGCAACACATATTTCGAAATTATTCGCTCTATCGACCCGTGAGTATGAAATGAAACTCCCAAAAGGACAAGACAGAATTCGTTTAAGCAAAATTTAATAACATTTTAAGTCTTCGATTCATTTCGATTCGCTCTTATTTTTAGTGGTTCTCTCCATTTCTAATTCCATTTCGTAGTTATAATTCGATTCGTAAAGACTTCACAAATGCAGTTTTTCTTTCATGATTTATTTATTTCGTTTTCAAAAGCGGCATAAATTAAGGTGAGCATTGGATAACGGTTTCAGTGGAATTTGAATCAACTGCGAGAAATATGAATGATTTTGACATTCGCTGAAAAGAACCGAAAATGTAAACAAACTAAATAAACTTTATTTTTCCCAAATGTGAATAATTTAAACCATGTAATAGATGGAAAGTCCGAAATGTAGGGCACCTGTTTTGAAATGGAAATTGTGAATGCCGATAATAAAATAGGCGGATCATGAATAGCGAAAAATAAATTTAAATCAAGAACGAGGAAGAAAAACAAAATATTAAAATCTACCTTATCAAAATTCAAGCTGACACATTGAAAATAATCCCTCGGTATTTTTTTTTTTGAATGTAATTTATTTGGTTTCTGAGATTAGCATATTGATCTATTGAGTTCTACTTTTTAATATTTTGTATGGTGGGGGCATAATTTTCTACACAAGATCTTATAAATTTGTCGCTGGCAAAATATGATTCCTAATCATATGCTCTGGTGAGATATCTCTTTGATGGTGAACATTATTATGGGTCTCATTTTCCTAAAGCAGAGTGTGTGATAGTAATTAACCAAATATGTTTTCAAATGCAACTGCAAAACATTTGGTAGAAATCTCAAATGTTAGGATGAGTCACTCTGTTACAATAGAAATATAAGGATTCTAAAAAGAGTGTCGCATCTTAAGAAAACTAAAAGTTTTCTTTCTTACATATGTATTATTAATGGAAAATATCTGGGTTTGGTTAAATTTTCTTATTTTAAATTATCTGAAGTTTTTATTAAATTTGATGAAGCAATTCAAAGTTTTAAAAATAGCTATTTTTAAATTGTATAATCTGCAGTTTCGTAATTATCATATATATAAAGTTTGTTATCAATAAAAATCTAAACACAAATTGTTGTTATAGATCAAGACATAATCTACAATAATATATTCGCATTTTGTACATTGAAAATGTACTTTATACATTGAAAACATAATTTACACTTTTTAAATATATTTTAAATAAATATCATTAAATTTAATACTTAAATTGCATACACTGAAAATAAATAGAAATATCTTTCTAATTCATTTTGAAGAATTAATTAAGTTGTATTCATTTTTAATAAAATGGTAATTTAAAAATCAATTCTCCTAAAAATTGTTTTTTTTATGATTTAACAATTATTATTTATGCTTTAATACTAAAACTAAAATTCTAGAAAAATAATTTCTTTACATTTGTGATGCATTTAAAATAAATTAACGGAGTATTATAATATAAAAATTTAAAGTAAACATTGTATACTGTTGAAATGGTGTATTTATGTGAATGTTGTGTTATGTTGATTGTATGTGTTAGATTGAACTAACTATCATTTGACACATAAGAATTCTAATTTCTTATACCTTACTTGTATTTAATAAAAATGGAAAAAGCATATTAGGAAATAAATAGCTTAAAAATCTCTATATATATATTTGTAGCCTTTTGTATTGCTATTTCTGTAAATGGTACCCTTTATAAAATATATCGTTTCAAAGATTTTTTTAATTAATTCAGTTGAATATAATAGAAAAAAGGAACACAAACTTTTAATTAATAAATAATTATCTTGTATATTGTAAAACAACAAAAAAAAAATTGAGAAACATTATGTGATTATTTTGCTCATTAATTACTGTGAGTATTTTGCACATTACATAAATGAAAATGAAAATTCTTCAAGTTTGTTGTTATAATAATAGTGCAATCATGTGTGTTTTAAATGCGGAAATTGGTCTATCATAAATCAAATGGCAATGATGAGAAATTTTCCCATTGACTTTCTTGGAGGAAAGAAATTAATTCTAGAGCTACGTCAGCAAAGAATGCATGTAGATAAATGAAATTTTATCGTAAATATTTTGTCCCATTTTCTCAGCTTTTTTTCACCACCTTTTCATGGCACCTTAACGATCCATAACGACCTTTTATCCGAAGAGTTAAAGGATTTTTTGACTTAATTATCTTAATTATGTGTCGACAGGAGAAATTATCGGAGATTGCATCAAGTCCAGCTCCCCCACTCTGTCAGTGGTTTTCCTTTTTTTTTTCGATGAATCTATTTTAAAGCCTCTTTTCCATACTTGAAAAGATTTTTTTTATTTTTTTTTTTTTTTTTTTTGCTATCTTGGTTTGTGTAGCTTTTTTTTTTTAATTTTTTATTTTTGTTACGCTATGTACTGAAAGAAATCAATAGATTACCACCGATAAGCTACTTGGTTCATTCATTGCGTTTTCATGAGTCCATGTGAAAAGAAAAAAAAAAACATATATTCTCGTAGGATTGGTGTATCGTGCAAGAAAAACGAAATGGGTTCACTGAGGAATCAAAAGGGAGAATCATTTATAAAGAAAAAATCCATCAAACATTTTTTTGTATGTATCCGACTTTGTTCTGGGAAACACGGAACTTTAAGTATACTTAAGCAGAGGAAAAACATGATAAAGGACGGAATTTTTTTTTATAATAATACAAAACACTGGTGAAATCTCTTTATTTTGAGGTATCAGCTTATAACTATGATCCAAATTGCATAATTATGCCATTAAATTTGACTTACGAAATATGTTTTTGATAAATGAAATTTTATATAGTATAGTTTTGATATTGCCAATGAATTGGTCTTTTAAAAACTGAAGTGACTATCTAATAAAATAAAAAAAAAAAAAAAAAAAAACATTCAATGAGTTTAACCATAAGAATCTGGTGGATAATAAAACAATTTAAGATTTTTAAATTTTTCGAAATATTTATTATCGTGAATTAATTGCCCTTGCATTTATTTTGATCTATTGAACTGAAAAAATTGCTTTTTTTTTTATGTTTTAGCAATTTATGATTTAATGTATTTAAAAATAAATTGAATATTGTAACATAAAAGTATAAATTAAAATATTGCACTGGGTAGAAATTATTTACTTATTTAAGTTTAAGTTTAACTAATTATGATTTGACACATATGAATTTTAATTTCTTAACTCTTACTTATGTTTACTTCAAATGCAAACAAAAGCAGATTAGAAATAATGAGCTTAATACATATAATCTATATATATACATTTAAAGCCTTTATGTATAGCTTTTTTGTAAATTGTATCTTTTATAAATCTATCATTTCGAAGAATTTTTTTTTAATTAATTCAATAGAAGATAATAATAATTAAATATAATATAAAATATAAAATTAAGACTACTTTTAATCAATAAATGGTTCTCTAATATGTAATAAAACGGCAACAGAAAAAAAAATCAGCAACATTCTGTGATTATTTTGCTCATTGCATAATTGAAAAATGAAAATGCTTCAAGGTTGCTCTTATTTTAATAGTGCAACCATGTGTATTTTGAATGCAGAAATTAAGTCTATCATAAATCAAATGGCAAAGATGAGAAATGTTCCCACTGACATTGAATTTAATTCTAGAGCTGTGGCAGAAAAGAATGCATGTAGATAAATAAAATTTTATCGGAAATATTTTGTCCCATTTTTCTCGACTTTTTCTCGACCTAGTTATGGCACCCAACAGTCCACAGCGATCTTTTATAGAAAAGTTAGAGGATTTTTTGGACTTAATTACCTTAATTATGTATCGACTGCAGATATTATCTGAGACTGCATCAAGGCCAGCTCCCACTCTGTCAGAGGGTTTTCCTTTTTTTCCCGATGAATCTATTTTAACGCCTCTTTTCCATACTTGAAGAGGTTTTTTTTTTTTTTTTTTTTTGCGCTACGTACTGAAAGAAATCAATAGATTACCACCGATAAGCTACTTGGTTCACTCATTGTGTTTTCATGAGTCCATGTGGAAAGAAAAAAATATTCTCGTAGGATTGGTGCATCGCTGAAGAAAAACGAAATGGCTTCACAGAGGAATCAAAAGAGAGAGTCATTTATAAAGAATACTCCATCAAACATACTTCTTTTTGTATGTATAAGACTTTTGTTCTTTGGGAAATACGGAACTTTTAAGTATACATAAACAGAGAAAAAAACATGATAAAGGACGCAATTTTTTTTTAAGAATACAAAACACTTGAAATATCATTATTTTAAGGTATCAGTTAACAACTGTGAACAAAACTGCATAATTATGCCATTATATTTGAATCAAATTATGTTTTTTGTTATACTTGTACAGTTTTGATATTACCATTGAATTGTTTTTTCAAAAAATTGAAGCTGTTATCTCTGATAATAATAAAAAAAAGTCATTCAATGAGTTTAACCAAAAGATTCAGACGGATAATAAAACAATAAGAATTTTTAAAGTTTTAAACTTTTGAAAAATTGAAAGTATTTAATTTATTATCTGATGTTCATAAAAGTAATGAAACAATTTGTTATGTGTACGAATTAAAAGTACATTATATATTGTGCTATCAAAATATAACAATTTCATTTTTTATGCAAACAATTATTTGAATTAATGTTAAAAACGTATTGAAATAAATGTAATACACAAAGGCCAAAGCATTGCATTTGATTTTTTTGAATAGTAGTGATGCGAAATAAAAATTATTTACATGAATAAGCAACAGTTTTAATTTTTTTTTAATCAAGGCAGCATCTGCGATAGAAAGACCAATTCTAATTATAAAGCAATTAATTATTCGTGGTTTTGTTTTTTCAATGGGGTCTCCAATGGTTTTAACAAGATCGGACGTCTGCAGTTTCTCTATTTCTTTTTTTTTAATTACCGTGGTAACACTTTTGCGATGAGATGAGTGTTTCGAGGTGTACTAAACAATTGATCACCATAATTTACTTTTTAATATAGATTTAATTCGTTTGCGCATATGGAACTCCAATTTAATCTGCTGACAACGGAGCAATACGGTCGCAGATTAAATAATTTGATTAATATATTAAATATTTTTGTTCCGATTTCGGGTTTTTATAACCAATTTTTATAGAATGCTTAGAAAGGACGTGTGTCACTGTATACGAGCAACACAGTTACTGTCGAAAGAAACATAATTGATTAGTTTAAGCAATAACAAAAAAAAAAAAAAAATTAATAAATCAATAAATAAAACAGACAAATGTCCATCATCAATTTACTGCCCCTTAAGAATATTTGGATAATTTGACCGAATATTTAATTTATAATTACAATATTTCCAATAATAAATTATACCCCATAATATGGTATTGTTATGAATTTTGCTATTTAATAAGCTTAAATGTTTGTTTATCCACAAAATCCACGAAAAAGATTGTTGAAATTTAAGTAAAAATTACTTATTTTCGTTATATTTATAATATTTAAAATCTGAGTTTTGTTGTTAGTTTCCTTTTCCAATTAACTTAGTATCGAATGCAATATTACAAAAAATAAATAAATAAATAAATAACGTTATTAAAATTCTTTCATACATCACATATTTTAAAATTATTCCCTCTATCGATCAGTGAGTATGAATTGAAACTCCCAAAAAGGCAAGATATAATTCGTTTAAGCAAAATTGAATAACATTTTAGTCTCTGGATTCATTTCGATTCACTTTTATTTTTAGTGGTTCTCTGCATGTCTAGTTCTATTTCGTATTTATAATTCGAATCGTAAAGACTCCACAAATGCAGTTTTGTTTTCTTTCATTATTCATTTATTTCGTTTTCAAAAGCGGCATAAATTAAGGTAAGCATTGGATAACGGTTTCAGTGGAATTCGAATCAACTGCGAGAAATATGAATGATTTTGACATTCGCTGAAAAGAACCGAAAATGTAAACAAACTAAATAAACTTTATTTTTCCTAATGTGAATAATTTAAACCATATAATAGATGGAAAGTTCGAAATATAGGGCACCTGTTTTTGAAATGGAATTTGTGAATCCCGGTAGTAAAATCGGCGTATCATGAATAGCGAAAATAATTTTAAATCGAGAACGAGGAAGAAAAAAATGTATTAAAATCTACCTAATCAAAATTCAACTGACACATTGAAAATAATAACCCCGGTAATTTTTGAATGAAATTTATTTGGTTTCGAAGATTATCATATTGATCTATTGAGTTCTACTTTTAATATTTTTGTATGGTGGCCTCACTGTTCTACTAAAACTTGTCGCTGATTAAAAATATGGCCTCTAATCATACACATGGAGAACTCTTGCGATATATCTGTTTGATATTTCGCAAGAGAGATATACTTGCCATACAATTGCGATATCTCTGTTTGTTATTATGTCTTGTCGCATTTCCCTAAAGCAGAGTGTCAGTTGTAGTAAGTAACCAAATATATTTTCAGATGCAATTGCAAAACATTTAGTTGAAAGCTCAAATGTCAAGATGAAACACTGTTACAATCCCTATATTTTTAATTTTTCTCTTTTTTTTATGTATTATTAATGAAAAATATCTGATTTTTTTTTTTAATATCTGAAACTTTTTATTAAATTTATGAAGCAATTAAAAGTTTTAAATTGTATAATTTTCAGTTTTCAATTTCCACATTGATGTAATTGGTGTTATCAATAAAAGTCTAAAGACAAATTGTTTTTTAATGATGAAGAAATAATGTTCAAGAAGCTATCCACATTTCAAATATGAACTCAATATACATTGAAAACAGTAATCTTTTCATAACAGTTTAATGGATTGTATCCATTTTTAAAAAATATGTTTTAAATAAGCATCATTAAATGTGACCTTAAATTGCAAACACTGCAACTAAAGAGAATTATATTTATAATTCATTTACAAGAATTAATTAAGTTGCATTTCTTTTTAATAAAATAGTAATTTCAAAATAAATTTCTCATAACAGATGTTATTTTTTTTTTTTTTTTACAATTATAATAATTTAATACTAAAATTGAAATTCTAGAGTAATATTTTCATATATTTCTAATACATTTAAAATTAATTGAGTATTGCAATACAAAAAAATATAATTTAAAATATTGAGGATAAAATTATTTATTTATTTTAACTAATTATGATATGCACATATGAATTATATTTTTCAACCATTACTTTTATTTAAAACAAATGAAAGAAGCCGATTAGGAAATAAATAGCTTAAAAATCTATATACATATTTTTAGCTTTTGTATTGATATTTTTGTAAATGATTTATTTTTTAAAACAAACATTTCGAAGAATTTTTAATTAATTCAATTGAAGCTATAAATGAAATATAATAAAAAACATACTAAGACTAGTTTTTAATTAATGAACGTGCATGTAGCAAAATAACAAAATGAAAAAAAATGAGGAAAATTCTGTGATTATTTTACTCATTAATTGATATGATTATTTTGCTCATTACAAAAATGAAAATGAAAATTCTTCAAGTTTGTTATTATTATAATAGTGCAACCATGTGTATTTTGTATGCGGAAATTGGTCTATTATAAATCAACCGACAATGATGAGAAATGTTCCCACTGACTTTCTTGGAAGAAAGAAATTTTAATTCTAGAGCTGCGTCAATAAAGAAAGCATGTAGGTAAATGAAATTTTATAGGAAATATTTAGTCCCATTTATCTCAATTTTTTCATCACCTTTTCATGGCACCTTAACGGCCCATAACGACTTTTTATCGAAGAGTTAGAGGATTTTTTTTTGGACTTAATTACCTTAATTATGTGTCGGCAGGAGAAATTATCGGAGACTGCATCTAGTCCAGCTCCCACTCTGTGAGATGTTTTCCTTTTTTTCCCGATAAATCTTTCAACGCCTCTTTTCCATACTTGAAGAGTTTTTCTTTTGTTATCTTGGTTTCTGTAGCTTTTTTTTTTTTTTTTTTTTTTTGTTACGCTACGTACTGAAAGAAGTCCTATAGATTACCACCGATAAGCTACTTGGTTCACTCATTGGGTTTTCATGAGTCCATGTGGAAATAAAAAAAAAAAAATGTCTTCTCATAGGATTGGTAGGCTCAAGAAAAACGAAATGGCATCACCAAGGAATCAAAGAGGGAGTCATTTATAAAAAAAAATCCATCAAGCATACTTTTTTTGTATGTATAGTATGTATAGTATAGTATGTTAGAATATTCAAATATTTTTTGTTGTCCTTTTTATAGGTATTATTAATGAGAAATATCTGGTTTTAGTTAATTTATTTCCCTTTAAAATTATATGAAGCTTTTTATTAATTTTATGAAGTAATTGAACATTTTAAAAATTGTTATTACTATTTTTGAATTGCATAGTTTTCAGTTTCATAATTTCCCTATCCATATAACTTTTATTTTTTAAATTAAAATCTAAAAAAAAATAGTTTCTATTGATCAATGAATAATGTTCAAGAGCATATCCACATTTTGAATATGAACACAATATACATTGAAAAGACAGATTTTTATAGTGAAACTTTTCATAACAGCTTAATGGATTTGATACATTTTTTAAAAATATTTTAAATAAATATCATTAAATATAGTATTAAAATTGTAAGTAGAAGAATCTTAATATTTCATTTTGAGGAATTAATTAAGTTGTATTCCTTTTTAATATAATGGTAATTTAAAATCAGTTCTCATAAAAATTGTTTTTTTTATGTTTTAGCAATTATTATTTATGATTTAATAATATGATTAATTATGATTTCAAACTAATTTCATAGAATAATATTTCTTTTACATTTATGATACATTTAAAATAAATTAAGTGCGTATTGTAATATAAAAATATAACTCAAACTCTTACTGCCTAAACTATTGAAATTATTTATTTATTTTAGATTGAATTAATGAAGATTTGACACAATTACGATTATTAGCAATGAATAGGATTTGATTGATTATGATTTGAATTCTAATTTATTTCTTATCCTTTACTTGTATTTAATAAAAAAAACTTCCAAATCCATCGTTTTGAAGTATTTTTTAAATAACTCAATTGAAGACGGTAATTATATATAATAGAAAACATTGAAGGACAAGTGCTTTTAGTCAATAAATATTTGTCTTGTATGTATTAAAACGACTAAAGAACAAAAAATTGAGCAACATTCTTTGATTATTTTGTTCATTAATTGATGTGATTATTTTGCTCATTACATAAATGAAAAATGAAAATGCTTCAAGGTTGTTATGATCATAACAGTACAAACATGTGTATTTTGAACGCGGAAATTGGTCTATCATAAATCAAATAGCAATGATGAGAAATGTTCCCACTGACTTTCTTCGAGGAAAGAATTTAATACTAGAGCTGTGTCAATAAAGAATGCATGTAGATAAAAGAAATTTTATCGGAAATATTTTGTCCCATTTTTTCTCAGCTTTTTTTTTCACCACCTTTTCATGGAACCTTAACGGTCCATAACGACCTTTTATCAAAGAGAGAGGATTTTTGGACTAAATTACCTTAATTATAAAGTCGACAAGAGAAATTATCGAAGACTACATCAAGTCCATCTCCCACTCTGTCAGAAGTTTTTTTTTTTTACCCGATGAATCTATTTTAACGCCTCTTTTCCATACTTGAAGATTGTCTTTTTTTTTTTCGTTATCTTGGTTTGTGTACTTTTTTTTTTTTTTTTTTTTTTTTTTTTTTTGTTACGCTACGTTCTGAAAGAAATCAATAGATTACCACCGATAAGCTATTTGGTTCACTCATTGTGTTTTCATGAGTTCATGTGGAAAGAAAAAAAATATTCTCATAGGATTGCTGTATCGCTCAAGAAAAACGAAATGGCTTCACCATGGTATCAAAAGGGAGAGTAATTTATAAAGAAAAATCCATCAAAACATACTTTTTCGTATGTATCAGACTTTTGTTCTGGGGAAACACGGAACTTTAGGTATACTTAAGCAGAGGAAAAACATGATAAAGGACGGACTTTTTTTTTTTTAATACAAAACACTGGTGAAAATTCTCATTATTTTTAAGGTATTAGTTCACAACTGTGAACAAAACTGCATATTATACCATTTAATTTGAATCACAAAATTATGCTTATGATATGATTGTATAGTTTTAATATTACCATTGAATTGTTTTTTTTTTTTTTTTTGTTTGTTATATTTGAAAACTCAAATCATTATCCAATATAATAAAAATATATTTCGATGAGTTTAAACATAACAACCTGATGGATAATAAAACAATAAAAGATTTTTAAGGTTTATTTTATTATTTGAAGTTTTTATTTGAAAAGTTACAATCATGAATTTATTACCACTTACATAAATTTGGACTATTTAACCAAAAAATGTATATGTATTTCATTTATTATAACAAATTATGGAATAAGTTGGGAAACAGTTTGCTATTTGTGCAATATAAAAGTATGTCATGTATTGTGCTTTTAAGATGTAACAAATTACGTTTTTTAATGTAGCCAAATGTTTGACTTAATATTACAAACTTTTGGAATATATGTAACATACAAAAAGCTTAAGCATTACATTGTATTTTTGAATAGATATGACGCAAATTAAGAAATTATGTACATGAATAAACATTAAATTTAATAGAAAAAAAAAAATAGGTTCTTTTAATCGCATCACCATCTGCGATGGAAGGACCATTTCTAATTAAAAATAATTAATTATTTGTGGTTTTTTTTTTTTTCAATGGGATCTCCAACGGTTTTCAACAAGATTGAAAGTCTGCAATTTCTCTATTCTTTTTTTTTTTAAATTACCATGGTAACACTTTGCGATGAGATAAGTTTTCCGAGATGTACTAATCAATTGATCTATATAATTTACTTTTTTTATAAGATTTAATTCATTTGTACGTATAGATCTCTAATTTAAGCTGCTGACAACGAAGCAATACGGTGGCAGATTTAACAATTTGATTAATATATAAAATATTTTTTCCGGTTTCGGAGTTCCATACTCCAATTTTAAATTCCTACCATTAGCTCACACTCTCCTCTATATATCTTGTTCAAATTTTCAATCGTTCATAAAATACTTTTTATTCATCCACTCAAGTTAAAATACATTTTTTTGGGAACTTGTAGTATATGACACTTGATGTGAATACAGTTTTTCAAATATTAATTCAGTCATTAAATTTAATTGATTAATTTTAGTTTTTTTAGATTTAAGTTGCATATATCTACCAATAGATGGCACCAGTTGAACTTAAAAAATGAATGAAAATTATTTATAAAAGGACTTTCTGCAATATAGTGAAAAAATGTAGGATTTGACTTATTTATTTTTATTTTTATGTATGTATTACTTGTTTTATAGAATTCTTACACGTGCGTGTGTCGTGTACGTATGCGATCAACACAGTTATAGTAGAAAGAAACATAATTTATTAGTTTAAGTAATAAAAAATATGATTTAATTTTAAAAAAGTGATTTATTTACATTTGATACAAGTTATTTTCTTTGCTGTAAATAAATATTTTTATTTAATATACATTTGGTCATACTGGCATCAAAAATATCAGAACAAATATTTTGAATTTATTTAATTAAATTTTATTAACAATGATTTTAGGTTGTTCTATTTTGTTTTGACACATATGAATTCTAATTTCTTATACTTTACTTGTGTTCACTACAAATGAAAAAAAAAAAAAAGCAGATTAGTTAATGAATAACTTAAAATCCATAAACATTTTTGAAGCTTTTTTGTATTGCTATTTTTGTAAAAGATTTCGTTTTTTAAATCTATCGCTTCGAAATATTATTTTTGTAAATTAATTTAATTGACGCTAATAATTAAATATAATAGAAAAATCTAAAAAATAGTTAAATATAAAAGTAATCTTATAAATAAATATACGAACAATAAATATTCATCTTGTATGAATAAAACGAAAAAAAAAAAATTGAGCAACATTCTCTGATTATTTTGATCATTAATTAATATAACTATTTTGCTCATTAATTGATATGATTACTTTTCTCATTACATAAATGAAAAATGAAAATGCTTCAAATGTTGATATTATTATAATTGTGCAACCATGTGTAGTTTGAATGCGGAAATTGGTCTATCATAAATCAAGTGGCAATGAAGAGAAATGTTTTCACTGACTTTCTTGGAGGAAAGAATGTAATTCTAGAGCTGTGTTAGTAAAGAGTGCATGTAGATAAATGACATTTTATCGGAAATATTTTGTCCCATTTTTCTCAGCTTTTTCACCACCTTTTTCATGGCACCTTAACGGTTCATAACGACCTTTATCGAAGAGTTAGAGGATTTTTCGACTTAATTACCTTGATTATGTGTCGACAGGAGACATTATCGGAGACTGCATCAAGTCCAGCTCCCACTCTGTTAGAGTTTTTCTTTTTTTCTCCTATGAATCTATTTTAACGCCTCTTTTTCCATACTTGAAGAGATTCTATTTTTTTTTTTTTTCTGTTATCTTAGTTTATTTGTGTAGCTTATTTTTCATTTTTTTTGCTACGCTAAGTTCTGAAAAGAAATCAATAGATCACCACCGATAAGCTACTGGGTTCACGCATTGTGTGTTCCATGTGGGAAGAAAAAAAATTATTTTTGTAGGATTGGTGTATCGCTCATGAAAAAACGAAATGGCTTCACCAAAGAATCAAAGAGAGAGTCATTCATAAATAAAAATCCATCAAACATACTTTTTTCGTATGTATCAGACTTTGTTCTGGGGAAAACACGGAACTTTAAGTATACTTAAGCCGAGAAAACATGATAAAGGACGGAATATTTTTTTCAATATTACAAAACACTGGTGAAAATCTCATTATTTTAAGGTTTCAGTTCACAACTGTGAACAAAACTGCATAATTATGCCATTAAATTTGAATCATAAATTATGCTTTGATGTACTTGTATAGTTTTGATATTAGCCTTGAATTGTTTTTGAAAATTAAAGTCGTTACCTCAGGAAATAAAAAAATATCTTAAACAATACAAAACAATTTTTATGTTTATAAATATTTGAAAGAGTTACCGTCCTCAATTTATTGTCCGTTACAAATATTTGGATTATTTAACAGAAAATTTCTAAATATTTAATTTATTATTACAAACTTATCGTTAAAAGTAGTGATACATTTTTTGTTATACATAATATGCTTTTACAAGTTAAAAGCATATTATGTATTTTTATTTTAAAGTTGTGTAACGAACTTCTCTTTTTAATGTAACACGAAATATTTGAAATTAAAGGTTTACAAAACTAATGAAATAAATATAACACATAAAACTTAAACATTGCACTGCCTTTTTGAATAGCAATGATGCAGAATAAACAATTATTCACGCGAATAAACAACAGATTTAATAAAAAAATAAATATACGTTTTTAACCAAGCCACCAGCTGTAATGGAGAGACCAATTCTAATTAAAAAACAATTAATTATTTGTGCTTTCATTTTTCAGTGGGATCTTCAATGGTTATGACATTGGATGCCTGCATTTCTCTATATTTGTTTTAAATTATCATGATACAACTTTTGTGATGCGATAGGTTATTTGTGGTGTACTAAACAATTGATCTCCATAATTTATTTGCTTATGTAGCTTTAATTTGTTTGTACGTATAGAAACTTCAATTTAATCTGCTGAAAACGAAAAGCAATACGTTTGCAGAATTAATAGTTTGATTAATATCTGAAATCTTTCTTTTCGATTTCGAATTCCATGTACTCAATTTTTGACAGATTGCTTACATGCTTACGATCAATACCGTTATTATAGAAATAAACATAACTGATTAGTTTTGAAATGAATAGAATATTTAAGTTTACAATATTTGATGTGTTTATATTTATACAATTCATGTGTTTTTGCTGCAAATAAATGTTTTTATGTCACATACATATAGATTTATTCTGTATACTGGCTTCAAAAATATAGGAACAAATATGCAAAGTAATGTAAGTTCTTCTTCAATATGTGTGATACATTAATTTTTTAAAAATTGTTAGTAATTAAACTCAAATGCGTTGTTATATACTGTCAAATACGTAGGCATATCCGTCAAATTTTTAAGGATACAGTGACATCATTTCAAAAATTCCAAATGGTAATACTTACATTTTTCTGAAATGTGAAAAACCATTAATAGCATTGCTACAGTACTTTCAACAAGAAATGGGCTAGTAAGACTAAGAAGGAAAAGAAAAAAAAAAACTGCGGTGCTCACCAGAGCATTGCTCTGATCCCAAACAACTGAAACACCCATCAAACAACAAAGAGAACAAACAAGGTATGCAATTCTCCAGGTTCAGCGTATGATGAAGTCATGATTGACGTCGCCGAACTAAGTGAAATAAAATGCACTGCTAAATGCGTATTATCCGCATATCTTACTTTCTTGCACTCTTAACAATATTCCGTTAACAGGGAAACAGCGAGGGCAGGGTTGTGAAGAATTATTACCTGTATGGACAAATTATCACAGAAGCATTGCGTGTCTACCGCATAAACCATGGTCTATGCTGACGCCCGTGTTCTGCAACACCTGTATGGAACTTGACACGCAAGTTTGAAGACAGTAATTGCACAAGCTATCAATCTCAACCTGAACGACTTTCTGCTCCTATGTGTGGTCTGTTGTAGAAGTTCATGAGTCAATAAGTGAAATTGATCTTCAAAAGCAGGCGGTGTTTCACGCGTTCTTACGTTGCCAAATTCTACGGTTTGCAAGATACTGCGCTCTGTTCTATATATGTGTTTCCTTATCGATTCCAGAATGTCTAGATATTGTAACTGCAACTTTCAACTCAACTGCGGCTAGATTTTGCGATTGAATCCCTTGATGTGTGGCGATAATAACAGCAGACATTTACGCAATCTGTGATGGACAAGGCCCATTTCTCAATGGCCGGTAACGTTAGTTCGAATAATTATGTGCACTGGTTTTGGATTATACCCATGATGTAGTTGCACTCCATTACACGAAGAAAATGTGAATTTGTTTGCGATATAACAAGCAACTTCACCCTGCATTATTTAATAGTTTAATGGATTACTGCATTATTTAATAGTTTGCAGAAGTTCTACAAACGCGTGCAGTAACGAGTGCTCGCTCTATAGAAATATTGACTGCGTAATTCCTGATTTGCAAGAGCGAAATACATTATCTGAGAATATGATGCTGCAAGATGGCGGTTCCGCACATGTGGGGTCTTCTGTAAACTAACCATATTTTGGAGACGCTACATTTCACCATTTTTTCCGTTTCCGTGGCCTCCGAAGTCTCCCGATTTCACTCTCATGAATTTATGACTGGGAAGAAACTTAAACCAAAAATGAATGCATATAATCCGCAAACTATTTCGGAAAAATTAAAGATTTTAAAATGCTATCAGACGTCAAATTGAACAGATACTTCTTGTAATGGTACGTGCTGCAGTGATATCCACCATCTGTCGGAACTGTTCTCATTTGTGAAGGAGATCACATAAAAAATTTGTGAAACACAATAAAATTGTTTTTTTTTTTTTTTTTTTTTTGTTCCTCTTATTGGCTTATTTTCACTTTTCTATTGAATATGTCTTAGCGCCGACGATTTTCATGCTACAGGCACCAATCTAACGCTATTTATTTTTTTCTTTTTCGCTACAGAGATCATATTCAATAAAAAAGTAGGTGCTGCTATTTGAAATTTTCAAAACTTTGTCATTGTAATTGTAACTATTAGAGTTTAACTGTTGTTTTTCATGTGATTCTCGAGTTCATGCTTCAAAATGCCTTAAACTAACATTTTGTTTAGTTCCTGTGAACGGCATGATAGCTAGTTGCTTGTATTTGAGAAAGTGATTTTTATAATAACCCAGTATATATATATATATATATATATATTTTATCTATGTATATAAATCTACAAAAATCTAAAATAGATTAATTTTACAAATTCATAGTTTCCGGGAAACACTCATACTTTTATAAAATAAATAAAAAACATATCTATGAAATTAAAATATATATATATATATATATATATATATATATGTATATATATATATATATATAAATATATATATATATAATTTATATAATATATATATATATATAATATTATATACATATATATATATATATATATATACTATATTATATATATAAATATATATTCTATATATAATTAATATATAAAAATTTTATTATATAAATTATCAATTTTGACTATTTATTAAATTAAGAAAAAAAAATTTTTTTTCAATTGACCCATATTTAATAGATTGATGCAAATTCACAATTAAATTCTGAAAACACATTTAATATATTTTAATATTTGAAAAATTATTACAATATTTTATGCTTTAAAATAAATCAATAATCATTATTCTATAACATCAATAATTTAAAATGCAGTTCATATAAATAATCGCGAATTTGAATAAAAACAAAACACTTTGACACTAGTTCTCTGCACAAAAATAACATAATTCATTTTTAAAAGCATTCTTTCTAGCAAAAATCAAGGGACACAAAATAGAAGAAAATTATAAATAATATTATTACAAGCTTCTGTTGAAGCAAATCAATAAAAATATATTTTATTAACTTGCTTTGAAATACCATTATCATGAATATTTGCAATGGTTTCTTTCAGGTTGCCTGGATACGAGTGGAAAGTCAAACTATATTAACTATTCACAAAACTATCATTTCAAGAAACTACCGAATCACATTGAATCACAAGGACCATCGCCACTACAACTTGCACATCACGAATGTACAGGAACAAGACCGGGGAAGTTACATGTGTCAAATAAACACTGTTCCAATGAAGAAACAAATAGGATATCTCGATGTCGTAGGTGAGTCTTAATACTTTCATTTCCAGAACGCAGAATTCACTTAAATTAATTTTTCTGTTATTGTTCTATATAATCTATAGTTTAGTTTATATTTTAAATAATAAATATCTAAAAAACCTGTTTTGGCTCAGTAGTAACTGTGGATCATGGTTCGATATGGACTTTGATAAAGGTCGATGCATTGGCTGCTTTGGACAAACTAATTGCATAACGTTTTTTTCTGCAATTGGGATAAGAAACAAAATGTGTTATTGACTAGCTAATCCACTGAGCATGCGCACTAAAGAAGTAAAAAATATCGGACGATAAAAAAACGTTGGCAAAAATTATTATTTTCATTGTGGAATTTTTCTAAGATTCCTGTCTTCAAATATGCATATGAGAAAAAAATATCTTTAGTATTTAATTTTGTTGTTATTACCATTTCTGATTAGTAAGAGATACCATTAAATTAAAACCGCGTTATAAATAAATTGTTAATAGATTCTCAGATTATATTCAGTATATTCTCTCAGTTTATTCCCTCAGATTTATTCCCTCTGTTCATGCATAAATATATATTCAGTTTGCAAAATTTAATTTAATTTAAAGATAATCAATATTCATTACCGCTGAAATATGCGTCAGAAATTGATATCTTTCATAATCACAAAACATTATTAATTAGTTTATTTAGTAGTTGAATTTTGATCCTTTAAGTTGTACTTGCAGATTTCTCTATGTGAGAAAATCATATTTTATCATTTAATTAATAAATATGGTTTCAAACTTTGAATGAAAATATTCATTAAATATTCATCATCATTATGGCATATAATTATATTTACGAAAATCACATTGGTTTCCTATCAAATGTAGATATAAAATAATAAAACAAATTTAAATTGCTTTTAATAATTATTCCTACATCTTCCAAATGAATTTTTTAAATTCTGCTTCAAAGATTATAAATTTTTTTGCTTGTTACTGAGTTAGATTTGTCTTTTATAATTATCTAATAAGAGTTTTACGTTAATTTATTTTAATTTGAATTTACCAGATTCATTCACAAATTTCATGTGTTGTGGAATGAATACTAATTTTGTATAAAATGTAAGTAATTATTGGTAACTATCATTAATTAAGTTTAATGTCAATTTTTCATATTACAAATTTGTATTAATTATAATTTTATGTAAATTATTTTTTGATTTATAAGAATAATGTAACAGGCGATATATTTTAAATTTCCTCCTGGTGATGATATTTATTCATTCCTATTCATGTTCTTTAATCCTTTATTAAATTATTTATTTAAGAAATTGTTTGAAATTATTGACATCCTAAATAAATAATATTGCAGGTTCACTTTTCACTTTTATCATTATTAAAAAAAATGTTAGAATGAAAGAGAAAAACAAAATTAGGTTACTGTATCACAGAAATAAATAAAACATATCTCATTAAAGTCAGATTTTTATTTTTCTCTCACATCAGTGAACTTTTTCCTTACTTTTATTTCAATATGTATCAGAACAAAATATCTTTTCTGATAAAACGAAAATAAATATTTAAATATTGCCTTACAACAGCATCCCGTTTTCAAATTTTCACAAGTAATTTAATTGAAAAATTAAAAAAAAATAACTATATATATTTTTATATATTTTTGCATCAAAAATAAGTTTTCTCATTATAAAAGAAGAAATCAGAAAAAAAATATCGTAATTTTTACTTTCTTAAAATATTTTTAAAATTAAAACTTACTTTTTTATATATAAAAATCTTTCATTTCTTAGAAGAAAGTATTATAATATTATTTAATTTATTTTAAAATCTATCTGTTTTTTCAATTTAAAAAAAAAAAAAATAATTGCCAATATTTTTTTTTTTTTTTTGTAGCTACATTTATTTTCAATCAAAAGACTGAATTATGTCGTCACAAAATTAAATTTGCTTTAAATAAATTTTGGTCATCAGAATTTATAAACTTAATTATAAAAAAAAACAGATTTTTATTTCAATATAAATTGTAGCCATCGGGGAGTTAAAATTTCAATATTACCATTTAATGATTAATAAAAAATACATTCTCCATGAGACTTTAGCTGTCCTACCATCCACAAAAACTGAACAAAATTATGTTTTAAGGTATTTTGAGATATAATCTCTGATATTCTGTTTGAAAAACAACAGTTAAATTTTAAAAACTACAGATTCAGATGTTCAAAATTTCAAAAATTCAGATGTCAACACCTACATTTTTTATTGGAGTGTGATTTTGTCGTTGATGTTACAATTTCAAATTTTCGAACTTGAAGAATTTATTTGTTACTTAAATATTTCATTGTTTTTGATCAAAAATGTCTAATATTCCACTATGAGGATAATGTAGAGTAGATAATTTGAAATATTTTGTTTGTAGACTAGAATTAATTTTAAAATAGATATATTATATCATGTCGATAAATACTTTTTTCCCCTAGAGAAAAGATACCTAAATTAAGTTATAAATGTTTGTGCAAGCAGCACCATCTGTAAGGCGTTACAATGAATCTCAAGGTCGGTCTGGGTAGAATGTGAGTGAAAGGGGAAGGTGTGTGCTGAAACCATCCTCAAGTGTGATGGCAGCCAAATAAATGCAAAATAGTTCACATAGGTTTTTTTCTTTGTGTTAAATGTTGAATTCATGTGAAAGAACTATAGAACATTACATGGTTCAGTCACGCGTAGCGAACAGATGAAAATTGCTGAATATTAATGATGTCTCGATCCATTGAACTTTTAGGAACGTTCGATAACCTTGGATATATTCCATGGATGAGTTCTGTAGGTGAAGTTTTTAATATTTCTAATTTGTTGAAAGGCCTTTGGCATCCTTCAGTGCCTATTATTTTAAGTATAATGAAGTTATTATTTAAGTATAGTGTGTGTATTAGAGCTGATATACGTTTGCAGGGTCTGTTGTTTATGCTTTTGAAATGTTGATTGTTTACTTTAAAGAGCAGGTTGCTTGGTTTTTCATTGTGTTGCTTATTTTTATTGGTTGTGTTGTTTAATTTTGGGCTAAATTAGGGGTGACATTTTGGGCAGTTCAGTCAATTAAAAATGAAATTAATGTCTTTTGTTTGATAATTTTGTTAAGTTCTGGAATGCATTGTTTTGTTGGAATTTTTAAAAGCCGGTAAACAGTGGCTATTATTTGAATCTCAAGTTGGATGAGCTAATTAAGGTTGAAGAAGAGATAACATGTTTGTTCATAATTCTAAAAATTCTTACTATCCCATTGCCATCAAAAATAGTGTCCCTTAATCAATTAACAAAGCTTTCAATATTAGATAACTCCCAGAAGAATTAAAATTGGAAATCCTTATAAAGTTCTTGAATGAAAGAAAAGGAAACTTGCTCGTTTATGTTGACAAACATGATATTAATATGTGCAATAAGATTAAATCCTTGATCATGAAAGAATTCTTCTTGCGTGCGTCAACCAGCTCAAAAAGGCACACGAGTTACCATCCGAAAGTTATGTGAGGTTTGCATCCAGACTGGGTGCAATGTTTGATATTAGTTTCAAATTGGAGGGGTATCGAAATTTATGCAATAATGCGAATTAATTGTTTCGAACCAAATCTTAACATCCCTTGATGGATGACTGATGAGACACACCAGTATAAAAAAGGGGAAGCATTGTTCAAGCCTCAGTTACTGGGAATGTATTTAGATATATACATAGCCACAAAGAGTGAAACAAAACATGACACTGATTATAGTAGATTTGTACTAAGTAATCATAAAAAAAGGATCTTTTAAAACAGTTTCTTTCTAAAATTGAAACTTCAAAATGATAATATGGGAACTTATCCATCCTCTTTGCAAATACCCCAATTAAAAAAAAATAAATGAATAATAGATATGAATTGATTAAGAAACACTATCTACGGTTTAACTATATTTCCTTGAAACATAGAGGGAACAACTGAAAATCAAAACATGTTTGTTGGCAGTGATAAAAGATGACTCATGTTATCCTCCGTTTCAATCATAACCTGATAAATCAATCAATCCAGAGTAGGAAAAAGAAGTAACGGAAAGTGATCTTAACCCATCTTCCATTGATCTTAGGCTGGATATGGGTGATGATGGTAGTGATATCATTCTTGCAAAATTAAATAAAATTCTTGACATGGAAATTCACTCTTCACGCTGTTAATTGCTAAATGATTAATTTCTCCATTAAAAATATTACCCATCTCAATATTTACAGTTTTACAATATCCCTATCCCTTGGAATCTACAAACTCGTATCATAGGCATCATAATTTCTCTTTTAAACAATGCCTCATATCTTTTAAAAAAAGGTTATTCAAAAGTTTAATTCCCTGAAACAATTGTGGCTAATTCTTGGGGTAGTAGGTTGTTGCATTTAATTCAAAAACAAATTCCACAATTCGGAGCTTACTGAAATATGCAGCACCTATCTTCATCTCATCCAGCTATAACGATTTCTAAACATTAATCAATTTATATCACCTTGATTTACGTTTTGCAACAGGTCTTACGAAATTGACTCAGATCCCCAGTTTACTAAAAGAAGTCGGTCAACTTTCATCGTTTCAGTGGCAATATATGCTGGAAGAATGCTTTTTTCTCAAGCATATTTCTTTTGATTCTTCTTCACCTCCCTCCATTTATCTTCGCTCAGGAAATCAAATTTTAAGGTTGAAACGCCCCATTTCTCTTCAATCGTTTTTTTTGCAAACCTTCTATATAACTTAAACATTCACCTTTCCAAATCGATTCCCAATTTTCCACTTGCTAGTCGCAACTCTAAGATCACATTTCATCTCGATGATTTATTATTTCACACCAAGCTATTTTCCCAACACGTTATCAAACATAAAATTAAACATTGGAAAGACAGGGTAATTTTATCCTATGAGGCATCTAAGATAGATTTTAATCATTTAGTAGCAGTCATCAATTCCTTTGCTGAAGAGTTGTTATCAGAACAGATTTAAAATCACAACAATATTTTCACAGGAGAAGCCCGTGAATTTATTTTAACCCTTTCTACTTATGTTCTCTCATCTCATAAATATAGTATCCTCAAAAACAGTTCAGTTCTCAAAGTATTACAGAACTGCAATATTCATTCCAATCGGATCACACAAATCCTTGGCTACAACTACAAAATATTTTCAATAACATTTATCCATCGAATTCATCTGGTCCCAGGGAATTACAGAATGAACTTTTGAGTCTCTTGCAAATTCTGCAGCATAAAGAATGATATGTCATTGGATATCTCAAAAGACTCTATATTTCAACAAAAAAAAAAAAAAAAAAAAGCACAGATAAAAGCAACAGAACAGCGAATAGAGAGGAAAATTTGCTCAGGAATTCAGTCATTTGGATGGTATTAAACCTTCTCTCAGGTTTCTCCCTACTCATCTAAAAGAAGACACAGTTTATATAGATCTGATATGTATATCTGATCTATACAGTTTTCGCACACATACATACCCTTATAACTCTAAACTCCATATATTCGGCATGACCCCATCTTCTTTGTGTCTATTCTGCAAAACACCTGAAACTGTTGAACTCATTTTTTTCTATGCAAGAAATATTTAGAGCAATAAAACAATCTATAAAGTGCTTTAGGATACAAAATTCTTTTTACATTAGAATATTTGATATCTGAGGACACATATTAACAAACATCAATAGTTCTTAAATTTTTTTAAGTCTCGTTACCCTGTAAGCTATAGGGTACCTCATGTTTTCTTTCTGGGGATTGTTCTTTTTATTCACTTTTATTTCTAGTACTTCTTACGTTCTTATCATTGCTCGACTGTTAAATTATTATGGGCTCATATGTCGTTTCGCCCACTTTTTTTTTTTCTTTTCAAATTTACACATCTTATTTATTTTCTTTTGTCTGCCAGAAATTACGTGAATCGAGTTCTTTCTTTTAAAATTTAATTTGGAATCCATCATATCCAGTGGAATCAAGAATTTCGAGTTTTAGAGTATAAATATTTAATTTTCACTTTTGTCCCATTCTTTTATCGCTAGTATTTTAACAACAATGGGATAAATTGAGATAAAGCAGCCACATCGAGCGTAAGTCTCAAAGTTCCAATACAACAAGAAGAGACCAGGAACAAAAATGCTTTAATAAGCACAACTATTTGCTTTATTGCTAATCTGATCGGAGATTTATTTCCAATCTCAATTTTGCTGTATTTAGAAAGTGTGTGCTGTTTTTAACTGAAGAATGTGCAAACAGAATGAGATTGAAGAATGATAAAATATAAATGTTCCGCGTTTGAACAATTCTCAATTTACGATTAAGTCAAGAAATTCTGTGTCTATTAGCAATGGAGAAAAAAAGGTTCTCTCATGAATTGGGTTTGTTGTTTCAAAGATCAGATTCAGATTTAATCTCATTAAACAAAATAAAAATAAACGATGATTTTTGTAACGTTAATTTGGGTGAAAAACTAACTTTGCCGAAGTAACCTTACAACTGAAAAAGTTTTACGAAATTGTTAAGGAGAATATAGCTTCATATTTTGCTGATGAAGGATTGCTTGGAATTTTATACTACCTAAAACTTCTCTCTTTGGTGACAGATATAATTTAAAAAGAGCTTAAGGAACATTGCGTGTCTGATATGAAGTGTTGAAAACTGTTCTTATTTCAGGTAAAGAGTATTTTGAACTCCAGATCCCTTACTCCGACGTCATGTAGTTTTGGCAATTTCGAGATTGAGAACCAATTTCTTATCGGCCAATTCATCAATGCTATAACTGAACATAGCATAATGAATATAAATGACAATGGACTGAGTGGCTGGCAACTGGCAAATAAGGTAGTTTAAACTCTTTGGAAAAAAAATAGAGAACCAATTATTTAAATACACTCCAACGAAGATCTAAATGGGTGGTTGAAAAAAATTAATAATTCTAAAGGTACTATAATAATTGTGAAAAGAATTTTACCAGTTTGTAAGTGGTTTTTTTTTAGCTAGGGTGGTGAAAGTATGCTGTAGTTCTGATCACAAGATGAAAAGCTGTAAAAAAATAAAACTATTTCAGGAGAATTTTAAAGTCCCATAACTAAATTATGTACATTACCTATTAGCTCATACTAATATCTCATTTTTATTATTTTTCTCAAATTTATAACTATGTCTCCATATATGAATATTTTAGATTTTTTTTTTTGCTCAATTTTATATTTTGTTACTTTAATTTGTGTTAATGCTTAACGAGCAATTTTAACCTGCACCTTTAAATAAATACTGCAGTTTAACTTTTCCTTAATACTTGAACGTTTTTAAACATTTCGAAGCCCCGGGGTTATATATGTGCAAGCTGCTCCATCTCTAAGGCATTATGGGGAATATCTAGGTCTAAGTACAGTGTGAATGAAGAATGAAGTCATCCTAGAGTGTGATAGGGTCCAAATATATATGAAAATACAATCCACATTGTGTTTTAATTTATGCTAAATTCCTGCAAATGATATACCAAAAAATAACTATAAACTGGTGCATGAGCATCAATGATTTTAAATGCATTATTAAATAAAGTTTTCTATATTTGTGTCAAAAATAGTCATTTTTACTGGGAAAGAAATAAGGCATTTAATATTTGTTTATCTAATAACATAGTTTGAATTTTTTTTATAGAAAAAGTAAGTAAATGTTATTCTTTATATGAATACATTTTACTATCATAAATAACTTTATTTCACATTGATTCAATTTAAACTTTGCATAAATTTATTTTTACTAGAAAATATCAAATAAAATGTTAAACATCAACAACGATTTGTTAGCTAATATTTGAAATCATTTAAATGTTATACACAAATATCTTCCATTCAAATAAATACACATTATGAAGTAACGAAAACAATTAATATGTTTTTAAAAATACTCACTTTGAAGTAATGAAAGCGATTTATAAATTAAAAAAATGAAATACACAGAAGAAGTGATGAAAAAAATAAATTAATTAATGAAACATTTTTCTTTATGGAATGTGTTAAGGTGACAGAAAATACAAAAACAATATTAAAAATACCTTTGATGAAATAACAATATATATCAGCAGGAAGATAAACACATTTATGTCCATGTTTACATTTCACAGAACAAAACGTTTTCATAATAATCATGAAATCGATATACTGAAAGAAAAATGAGATGAGATATAAAAAAAAAAATAATTCATTACTTGAATGTCTCAAAATTGTCAAAGAAATGTCTTTCATACTATTCTTTTTATTTCCAGAGATCACTTTTTACAGCCTTAATCTTTTTCCAATTATTTAATTAGATACTGACAGTGAAAAGATTTAATACGAATAAAAAAATAAAACTCTAAAAATTAAGGCACGGACACTAAAAAAAAAAATGTTTTTTATTCCCCGTTACAAAAATATCCTTTCATTGAGTGAAGAATGTCTTCTAAAACGACCCGAAATAAATGTTCCCGTCACAATTTACGTTTCCGTATCTCACCGACAATATAAATGGCCTTTTGATTTGGTCTGTCATTGACAGTGATAAATAGGCATTTAGGGAAGGCAGTTGATTGGGACAGGAGGAATTGTGAGAAAAAAGTCTGCGTAAAAGGATCTGTCAAAAAGAGAAATAGTTCCTCCTGTCATTTTAAGGAAGCATTCACCGTACATCAGGTGGAGATGTCGCATAACGGGAAAATTTAAGAAATTACTTTTGCTTTTATGTAAAAAAAAAGTTTTAAAAAATAAGATTCGAGATGTATTTTATTTTATTCCTTTCAGTAACAGCCGCTGAATTATATGACTATAAATGTATCAGCCCCAAATAAAAAGCAATTCTTTTTTTTTTTTTTTTTTTCATTATAGTTTAAATAAAAGTTTTCCACGTATAAAATATTTTGTTGGCGCAGTCAGTAAATTCAAGTTGAAACGTGTCAGAGTTGTCATTACAGATAAGATACGTAATTGGAGTAGGATGTTACGAATCATTTTGTATTTTTGGTACGGTTATTTATTTCGTTTAAGGAATCGTTCAATTTTCCACGAAAATAATCAAATAATGATTCATAATATGATATATGAGGGTTTTTCTTAAATGGTATTTCAGCTGTTTCTTCGAATATAATTTAGCTAATTTCAAATTTCACTTTCTCCACTTAATTTTCTGGGAAATTTATTATTTATACATCAATCAATAATTCTGTATCCATTGAATTACTAAAATTTCCTGAAATAAAATTAAGATAAAGTTTTCGTTTAGAAGCAGAAAACTTGAATTTTTCAAATGAAAAACATCATGAAGTATCAAATATTTGTGAAATAAAAATTTTTAAACTGCACATCTCTTTTTCAAAATTACTTGTTATGTTTATCTCTGTAATACTTGTATCTTAATTTTTAGTTATTTTCTCTTAACTTTTTTATTATATGTCCAATTCAGTATAATATAACTAATTGCAGAACTCAATTTCAATGAAACTTTCATCTGTTATAATAGCAATTAACAATAAAAAATTATATTTTTAATTCTACAAAATATTCCAATTAATTTGATAAGGTCTGTTTTCAAGGTATCGATATTTTCTGTTATTTGTTATTATTCATTATTTTCTGTTATTTGTTATTATTCATTAAAATAATCAATTATAAATTATTTTCTGTTATTTATTATGATTCATTATTTTCTGTTATTTGTTATTATTTATTATTTTCTGTTATTTGTTATTATTTATTATTTTCTGTTATTTGTTATTATTCATTATTTTCTGTTATTTATTATGATTCATTATGAAATTCAGAAATATATGGCAAATACCAATACTTACTAACAAATGCTTATACTTCAATTTTATTAGTTAAAAAATATATTGATGAATCAAGACATTTATGTCCAAGATAAGCCTCTGAGATGTTTAAATTATCAGTCGAACCTTTATTGATAATAAATCGTTATTTAAAAATAATTTCTTTGTGACCCTTAGAAACGACATATTTATTTGACGAAGTATGTACAAATTCTTTCGTGAAAATGATATAAAAAATAAATAGGCTTTACACTACAATTTCAGTAATAATAAATTATATTTTTCTTACCAATCCAAATGTGCTGCACTTAAATAATTCTAAATACATTTTTAAACGTGAAACATAAAAACGTACATATAGGAATTTATTTGTATTTAAAAATTTACGAAAAATCTTGCATATTTAATAAAATGTTAATTAGACTTTAAAAAATAAAGTATTTCTTAAAAAAATTAGTAATATTTTGTTAATATGACACTTAGGGCTTTTCTATTTTAATTTTCAATATTAGCATTAAAATATGTGATTTATTAAAATTAAATTTGTTTATATCTAAACATTTGAATTTCGAATCTGTTTATGACTTTCAAAATCTTCTGTAAAATGTTTTATTATATTTAATTTAAAAAAAAATGTTATAGTTAAAAAATTAGTTTATAGTTAAAAATAATTGCAGGGTATTGATTTAATGCAACCAGTGCAAGGGAAGCAATCCTCTTGCACTGGTTGCATTAAATCAATACCCTGCAATTATTTTTAACTATAAACCAATTTTTTAACTATAAATTTTTTTTTAAATTACGTAGATTAATAAATAATATATTTTTTTTTAATTTAGGTACTTTTTATAAAAATATAAAAATTTATACATTATACATATTTATGTTTAAATAGTTTTTTATATTAATAATTATTTAAATGTAAGCGAATAATAATAACAACTTAGAATATATTTAACAAATCTAATTTACAATAAGAAAAACTTTTTTTAATATGAAATAAGTTTTTATTTAAAAATAAAATGATTTATAATTTTCGTTAGAGTTATGAAATAAAATTCTATTGAAAACCAGACAAGAACATATTTATGTTTAAATAGTTTTTATATTAATAAAAAATGTTATTTTCTAATTTCAATAAGAAAAAAAATTTTTTAATATGAAATAAGTTTTTATTTTAAAATGCCAGTTTGAAATAAAATATGAAAACCAAAAATGTTATTTTCTTCTTTTTTACATTTTATATCCCATTATATATCATTATTATTATTATCCATCCCGTTTCTCATTATCACACAAGCAACACATTTCAACTCGTTGGGGTTCAAAAGTATTACATTATGTGAGAGATAGAAACTATTAACTAAATATTTCAGAAATTATTGAAATTGAATTTGGAAAATGATAAAAAATACAATCATGTTAATCTAATATTTATTATTTTTTAATCTAATTCCTACATTAGTTATAAATTTTGCAATTAAATGTAATTCAATATGAGATGTTAAATGATTACGATTTATTTCAAAATATTCATAAAAATTTATTGCTGTATTTCTTTTTAATTTGTTTAAAGAGATTTTCTATTGAATGTGAACAAACATTATGCAAACTAATTCATGTACTTTATATATGTAGGCATCTAAAATATGTTTAAGTTTGCATTACAGTGTTTCCTTATAATTTCGTAAAAATTGCAATTTAATCCTAATTATTACTTTTTAAACAATTTAGCTCAAATTTTCAGATATTAATCTAACATAGTAATTATCAAAAAAGAAACTGAAGTCAAAATAAATGAATAAATCAGGATATACTAAGTATATTTAATCAAGTCCAGTACACTATGTTTTTGAACAAAGACAGCATAAGTAGCTGCAGTTTGATTTGGAGATCTTCAAATCAAGAAGATAAAAATCTGTAAGATCACGAGCTGTTGATATTTTTGATGGTGATCTGCATTTATATGTGTCTTCACTAAGAAAGGTAAGAGAAAATTTCATCGGTATGGACATGCAAGACCAGATTTCCGAATTTTTACATATTTCCAAAATTTCCCAAATCCAATTATTTTGTACGAGAATAACTGAATTTCCAAATAGTCCACTTGTTTTTCAAAGAAGTGATTGTATCGTCCAGCACAACATAGTCAAATATGCGTTATCTTGCAAGTTATCCATCCCGATTCTCATTATCACACAAGCAACACATTTCAACACGTTGGGTTCCAAAAGTATTGCATTATATGAGAGATATAAAATTCTAAGCTAGAATAAAATTAAAATAAATTAAAAAGGAAGAAACCATAAATTAAATAAAAGCATAAAACTGACATCGACGTGTAGTATGTGTATCTGATGCATTATAAGAAAAAAAAAAAAAAAATCAGCCATAATTTAAAGTAAAACCTTTCACTAAACGCAGAAGGAAGTCTGCCTAAACTTCGAAAGCCCTTGCCATAAAACGTACTTTTTATAATCAACGCCATGGTTGAATTCGTTGCAGGAATTCGATCGAAATTGTCCTCGTCTTACTCCTAATAAACGCAGAACTTTTATTTTACGGCGTAAACGGAAAGAAAAGAAAGGATATAAAATTTGACACTAACGCTTTTCGTGTCTGCGTCTCTGAAGCCTAGCCACTTCCAGTAACTCTGTTCTTCTTTCGGATTACTTTCTTTTTTCCCCTTTTATTTTTTGTTTCTTTTTCTTCTTTGCTTAAGCCATTTTTCGCAAACAAAAGTTACCCTTTTACTGTCCGTAGAAACTTCTTCGGGGACACATAATGTTTACTTTAAGGTCATTCTTTAAGGGAATGGAAGTCACCCTGTTTGAAGAATGGAAGTTTATGTCTGAAGGCATTGGTATCACCTACTTGAATCCTATCTCAGCGAAAATTTGCATTTAATTTTATCATAATTGGTTGTATTGTGTTTTCAGAAGTATTCGATACTTTTATTTTCAGTTATTCTTTGTTAATTACAATTTAAAGGAAATAAGATCAGCTTTTAAAATTTTAGGGATAGTCAGAATTTGGTTGTTAGAAAACATCGATCTCAAAATTACCGTTCTCAAAGTTACCGTTTTTTTCCCTTTCTTTTCTATCTATAATCTTAATGGAATAAATGTCTATAATCTAAGTGAAAATAAATATTTCAAAAAGAATCATTTGAATATTTAAATCAATATTACATGCATTTCAGTGCAGAAGTTTATCAACATCAGCATTTACGATTTTTTTTTTTTTATAAACCGTTACTCAATTTTATTTTAGCAATGATTATCTATAAATATCAGGTAATTGCTTACAAAGACAAGTTATTTTTCATTTCTGTGTTTAATATGCTGTTAAAACGAGTAGTTTTAAATTGTAAATTCATATGCTAATATAACCAAATACAAATTGAAAAATTATAAACATATTTTATAAAAAATTGTCAAATAATTTATATTTATTATAGATATTTTAATTTGAAATCTTCTTTACTCTTTAAGAACAGATCATGTTTTCGCAGAATAGTAATAAAACGAGCTGTTTGCATTAAAATAATTTCACTGCTTTATGCACTTATTTGTTATGCAAGTTTTATTTATTATTTTTGAAACAATACATGACAATATACTTAATTCATAATGACTGTTTTATATCTATAATATAGATATAATAAATGTAATATTAGATATGTAAATGTTTTTTATTTTCTATCTATAATCTTAATGGAATAAATATCTATAATCTAAGCGTAAATAAATATTTCAAAGAGAATCATTCCAATATTTAAATCAATATTACATATACATTGGAGTTCAAAAGTTCTACGTCAGCTTTGGCGAATTTTTTAAAAATTTTATGAAGTAAAACTGCTGTGCATTTAAAATTTTGTAAATTATTTTAAAATATCATTAGTAAATTAAAAATTATAACTATAAATCTGAGTAATAGAAAGATTTTTAACATAAGACATTTTGATATTTGTAACAAAATTAGTAACCAAACACGTTGTATTGCTATCTGATAAATTAGTTGGTGGAAATATCGGAATTTTTTAGATTAGTTTACTTCGTCATTTCGGTGATCTTATGATGAATACATTTGAAATATATATCCCATTATGATATATTAATAAAAAAACGTCGTACATTATTTAATCATGTATTTGAATTTTTTGACACATTTCGAAAAAATTTATGATACAAACAATTTACTCCAATTTCGATTTTGTTAATATTCTATAGAATACAAATGAAGTGATGGGAAAGGTTTGATATCACTCTAAATTCTAAAGATTTTACAGGAATTGATATATTTTATGGTGTGTTTAAACTATTTTTCAAACACATTTTTTTTTTCAAAGAAAATAATTAGGTGATAATTTAAGATTTATGGTATGACCGAAAGAAATAAAAACCTGAAAATATGAAAAATATTTTTTATTTATGTTGTCCATTGGCTAAATCTAGGTAAGTCTTTTACTCTTGTAATTCTTGAGTTTGCACTAATTTATCATGGATAAAAGTTAATAGTTTTATCTTGTCTTAATTCTTCAAAAAAGAAAAGCAGGACAGTCTTTTTAAAAGGATCTGCTATTAAGGAATTTATTTGAAAATTATTTTATTTATCACAAGAAATTTTGTTATTTTTGCTTTTTCTAATACTTTGACCTTTCTTAGTTTGGTTACAAATTTAAACACTTTATAATATTATTACAGTGCCTCCCCAGTTCAACCAGAGTGATCGCAGCACGGAAGTACTGGCTCGCGAAGGGACCAACGTGACGCTCAGTTGTGCAGTCACTGGCCATCCTCAACCCATCGTCACATGGCAAAGGAAGATGGACAGTCTTTCATTGCTGGACCAGCGCACAATAAAATCAAGAGTAAGCCTTTGCCAAACTGAGTGTTTTTCAAACATGCATACTTTGTATATGTATGTAAACATAGTGTTACAAAAACTCCATGTATGAAAAATACTTCGACTGGAACAGGCATAGAATATTCTTGAACATAGAGAAGAGATAAACACATTGATAGGAAGCATGTTCATTTGGGAATGCTTGTTCAGAATTTCACCAGCTGAGATAAAAATAATACAAAGGCCGAGCAAGAAACGGTGATGTAAAAGCTCTTTAATTTAGCAAATGGTAGATACAGTTTATACAGTTTCTCAACAGGTTTTCAAATTCCCAACCGTTAACAGTGATTCTTGCCTGTTATCGAAGCTGGATGGATGCCAAAGCTGTTCAAAATTATTTGGTTTCACGAATATGAGGATTATCTACCATAGTGAGTATGCTGATCGATCGTGGCCACTCTGTATTCTGCATCTCCACCTTGGGTGATTTATAAACCTGCAAATTCTGCTGAACAGACTTAAACACTGAGCGATGTGCTTCATATTGATTTGGAGGCCTTCCTAATACATTTACACCACGCCAGCCCATTACCATCTGCCACTTCATACATGGAGTATATGTATTCCATCTTATAAACTTTTGAAAGAAATGTACACGGTATGACAATTGAGGTTTTCAGGAGAAAATCCTTCTTATTGCCAGTGGACATTGCTGTGCAGCACTATTTGTATATTACCTAGTGCATCTTCCTATGTGGATATATAGACGTACTTTGTATTTTTTATATCAACGTACTTTGTCACACTTCCAAATATTTACGCTGCATTTTGATTACCTTGTGTATTTTACAAGTCACTAAATCTAATTATTATAAGAATATTAAGTTAGAATACTACAAAAATAAGCTAAATTTATTACCTTAATTGAAATATTAGGATTTTGAGAAATTTTAAAAACAAAATAAAGAATTTAAAATGGAAAAAAACAAAATATTTAAATTTCATTTTCTGCAAGAAAATAAAAGATAATTATTCGTTAATGGATTAATCTCTAAAGTCAAGAATAATTTTTACCTTAACTGAATATTTTCTTCGGATATTATTAAAACTAATTAATTATTGAAATATAATATTTGTTATAAAATTTAATAATAAAATTAATTTAGTAAAAATACTACATTTATTACATAAATTTACATTTAATAATAAAATTTGCAAATATAATAATGCAAAACTTATTTAAGTAGTTTAACGGTTAGTACAAAGTTAATAATCTAGATATTTTAAAGTTTTTAGTAAAATAATGCAATTTGGTAATTATTAAATATTAAATGTAATGTAATATTATAAAAATTATTTTAAGAAAATGCATAGTAATAATATTTTGATTTTTTTTTAAAAATATTAGTAATATTAGGGGCAAGAAATAATTCGACATTTATTAATTTAAAGTAGGAAGTTAATGGAGTAACTATGCTTTTAACTAGTAATAAGAAATAAATGTTATATTTTTTCTGTCTTAAATCGTAGACATTTTTAATAGTATAGTAAACGCATAATCAATAATAAATAACACACAATAAAAATCATTTTAATTATTTTATATTGAGAAAAATTAGAGTTTATTTAATTAATTTATTAAAAACTAATAAATTAATTAAATATTTTATAGAAGCACTGTATTCCATATCATATAACCTGTTCAAACCAATTTAAGTTGTAAAAATAAAAACTGATAAAATGTATCTGTAAAGTTGTATCTGTGAATATATATGTACTTCTGCTCTGTATAATCCTGAATGTAAATATGTCGTGAATTCCTTTAAATCAAAGTGGAACTTTTGCAGAAATTTAAATTTGCATATTTCAGAAATGTCGTATGAAGGAGAGGACCTGGTTATAGCCAAAGTTAGCCGTCTACATATGGGCACTTACATTTGCACAGCTGAAAATGGAGTGCCACCCTCTATGGCTAGGAGAACACAGCTTTACGTGCACTGTGAGTAATTTCAATTCAGTAATTGCGTCTTACGTTATGCATTCCCTTACGACATTTTAATGAATCACGAAATATTTAAAGCAACTGTAATGTGTTTCACATTTCACTTGAAATATTTGAGTAAAAGTGTGCATTAAATGCAATAGGAATTGTTACGTGAATATTATCTATATAGTTATTAATTTCCGGAATTTTAGCAAATGCTCAATTTCTCTGAAATCCTATAAATATGTAAACATCTATATTTAATTATTGGATCACAATTATGAAACTATTTAAGGGTATATCGACTATCACATGATCAAATTATATACTGGGAATAATTAAAGTAATAGTTGGATTTATATTTATTTTTCCATGAACTTTTGTTGCTTATCAAGAAGAATATTTTGAAGTTATTAAATGTCACTTACTGTGAAAAAAAGAGCAGATACGGCACATAGTGCTTTATGTACATAAATTTCGGAAGTGAACCGAAATCCTTCTTTCTATATGGATTATTTAATTGTTATTGTAAGAGATCTTTGTGATAGTTTTAGGCATAGACGACGGATAAAAAATAAAAAAAAACTTTGCTAAACTAAATCGTAAATTTCTTCTGAATGTCATATCAAAGGCATTTGGATAAGTATTTCTCATGTTATTTGAATTACATGATGTCTTCTTTGTAAGGTATGAGTATTTTATTCCTAATTTTAAAATTATCTTTGTGCACCTATGCATGATTTTTTGACGATGGTCCTCGATTTGATCTTGATGCCATCTGATTTTAAATGAATTTCATCATTATAGTAATTTCCATTCCCTTATTCGTAAAGTGCTTTATTAATTCTCCACAGACAATGCAACAACTTTAAAATTTCTTCAAAATTCAAATTTATCAGCTACAGTTCTGAGACAACACGATTACTAATTTAAAGAACTTATTACTATAAGGAAACTGTCTTCTATGTGGAATTTTTGTATAAAATTATTTTGCAAATACTTTTATGTAACAGGCAACTAAACATTTTTAATAGATTTATTTATTCATTTTTTTCCTTTCTTGCACAATGTTGTTAGTCGTAAAAAATTAATTTACTAAAACTCTAGGTTTGCGAGAATATTAATTGTCAAAGTTATCTTATGTTGTTTACTTTATGATAATTTTGAATTTATTTTTTCTGCAGATTACTATTTTATTATAAAAGATTATATATCAATGCTTTCTTAAAAGGTATCTCAGATTTAATATTATACTTATTTAGGCATATACCTATCTAACAATCTATGTATAGCACTTTTGAAACGTCCAGCCAAATAATTAAGCTTCTTCATATCTTTTAAAATATATTCTGTTTAAAAATCATTATGTAACATCAACATTTTTGCAGTATATCAAAAAATGTATAAGTATTTGTATTGAAGAACTTTATTTGAAGCTATAAACTTTCTGTTTTAGTCCCTCCGATGCTGTGGATCCCTAATCAATTAATAGGGGTGCCGCAGGTAGCAGCGTTATCCTGGAGTGTCTGGTGGAGTCCTTTCCAAAGTCCCTCAACTACTGGACGAGGCACGACGGCCAATTGCTCGTCTCTGGCGATCGCCACACAGTCACCGTGCAGGAGAACACCTACAAGATGCACATGACTCATAATACGAAAACTTACCCAAACTGATTTTGGTACTTATACCTGCCTGGCCAGGAACTCCCTCGGATCCACGGAAGGAGCTATTAGAGTTTATGGTAAGTGCCATATCTCATACGCATATTGGTTTTTTTTCGGGATAATAGCAACATATATAAAAAAATAACATATAATATATTTTTTTTTTATTCATCAACTTAAATCTTGCAATCCAATAACGTTTTCATAAAGAAACAGGATGCAGTGCAGAACAGGAAGCAAGGTGAGAACATATCCATTTCTTCCTGGTTATCACATAGGAGACAGAGAGTGTCAGGAATCAGTTTAATTCTGTGAAGATTTTTGTAGAGACAATCGTGGCTGCAAAAGGCCATAGCAATGTCAAGGATTTTTCTCTAGGCCATTCATGAATATGATAGTACCAGAGATTGTGACTGTTTTATAACAGCAGCATCCTCAAAGAAGGAGCACCTAAGAGTCTTATTAACCATCGCCTTAACGGAATGATAAGCCAAATCCTGGTTTAGTTGTGAAACAGTGGCGCCCTTTTTAAAACTAGAAAAACAGCGGCGTCGTTTTAATCTATTATGTATTTTTTTATCAGTTGTCCTGTAAACTTGCCACTGGACTTTTTTTAAATTTTTTTCTTTCCCTTATTTTTTACACTTTTTAATATAGAATATGTTAACACATTTATCTATAATATACTAAAAGTATTAGCTACTTTAAAATTATGTAATAAAATGGTATCTTTCATATAATAAAATATTTATTATTTTATGAAACTAAATCTGAATCTTGTTTCCTATTGTTATTTTTTTCATAAAATTTGAAAAATTTCCAAAAATATTGATAATTATATATTTTAGTAAATTGGAAATTTCAATAGATGGCCTATTAGAAAAACGTCGATTGCCTTCGATCTGTGAATCCCATATATATGATGTTGGTTTTTGTCCTCATACACTTTGGTACCAAATGGAGAGACTTTCCAGCCAACAAACTATAAAGAAGAAGGATTATCAGGAAGCCTGTCTGGTTTTGAACTGAAATCATTTAGATCAGAAATTCGACATGCTTATTGATCATATCGGCAATTGTTTTCTTTAAATATTATAATTTTCGACAACTAATATTTTTCGCAAAATTTTGTTTATTCGATAACTTTTATTTTTTTATAAGTACTTATATCACGGCACAATTTATTGGCTCAATACGTATTTATCATGTATATAATTACGTGTATAGCGTACATATAATTAATTACGAGTTGAGTATGTGTATTTATAGTTGCTAATTAAATCCATTCCAGCTGATGTTAATCAACAATATTCCCAAGCAATTAATATGACATCTTATAGTCCGAATCAATTAAACATATTTTGGGGTCTCTAGTGATTATTTTTAATTAAGTCAATTAAATAAAAATTGATTTCTAATTATCTACATATTTAATTTTGTATCTAACAGAGAGTTTTATATATTTATTTTTTGCATATACTTTCGAGATAGCATTTTGTCATTTGCATATATTTTCCTGTTATAAAAACAAACTTTTCCTATTTTATATCAAATTAAAACAGATAAATATTGAAAGAAAAAAAGAAAGAAGAAAGAAGAAATGCATAAGCAATAATAAATTAAATTTGCTTCATTTTTAAATTATTTAAAAATATTTAAAAACCTGTCATGCGAAATATCTTTAGTTTCAAAAATAATCATGGATTTTCTTTTGTAAGTTATTACGATTACATTTTTTTTATATTATTTTGTCAATTTTAAACTAAGAGTAAATAAAAAAAAAAAAAATCTCATAAAATAAAATTTTTTTGTTGTGAAATATTTTCCTGTGATATTTAAACATTATAACAATCATTACGAATAATCTTTTGTAATTTTTTACTTTAATAGCAAATGTTGTGCTTCTCAAGAAAAGTATAGTAGAGTAAACTATACATGCGTAAACACATGATTTTACTGGTATAAATATAAAGATATATGAGTTTATTATTATATACATTTTTATTCATAATATTTATTGAAATGAAGTTTATCTTTAGTAAACTAGTAAAATAATAATTTAAATTTAATAATTTAAGATTTGTTTCAAAATATGTTTTTTTTTTAATGCAAAGAAGATATTTAGTTTTTGATGAGAGAATATTTATTTAAATAGAAATAGTTTTTTATTTTTAAATAAGTATCAATAAAAGTATTATTATTCTATACATTTTTATATCATTAAAACGCAAAAATTTATTATTCTTTTAAAATTTTAGTGAAATTTTTATTGTTTTTGTTTCCCCAGGCGATCTCAATAATTGAAGCTTTGGATTTTTTAAATCATCCTGAAAGATAATTTTTCTAATTTTCACACAATTCATTCAATTATAAAGTCCTAATTAGTTTATTCAATTATAAAATCTTAATTAGTTCACTCAATTATTAATAAGCCCCAGTGTACCTTGGTAAAAATAAAAATATCAAAAAAGAACAGTGCATTTTATCATTGTTATTTTCTCTGGTTATAAACGGAATCTTATTTAAGCTATCATAAAAATTACATTTGTAATTTAACTAACATTTATCCACCGCCCTCTCAAATTTAAAGACGCTTGACAGAATTATGTCGTTTAAAGAGTTTTTACCAAATTGGTTTATATCTTCAACAAAATTTAGAAGGTCATTGTTGAAGTCTATAGAAAAAATATAATGCATATTACAAAGAGTAATATTTAATTCCGTTAACTTTAATTAAATCTATTATTTATAATGACGAAAATAAGAATAAAACGAGGAAATTAAAAATTTATTTTTCAAATATTATTTATTACTTTTTTATCAATTGAATTATTTATAAAAAACGTAGAAAATTAATTTTAATCTTTTAAATAATGCTGTGCACTTTTTGAAATCAACGGACAGCATATACCATAACTACACCGTGGAGCTTCAAGGAAAAAAATCAAAAATTAATTTTCTTGTCTATAATAAAAAAAAAAATTATTACTATAACATAATAAAAAACAAATAAAAAAATTTTTAAGCAATTTTTCATTAATTTAATAAATGCTTCGGGATTTTTTTTTTAATTTTAAATTTTTTAAATTTTTTTAGGCGTAGCAGTAGTGAATGAAATCGCTTTTATTTAGTGATTTTTTTTTATATCCATACTTAAAATTCTTGTTCCTAAATATATATTTACCAAAATAGGATTGTTAAAAAATTTTAATTTTATTTAATTATTATTATTAAAATAAAGCTGAATCAATTTCTTTAAGTTCAAGTTTATTAATTATGTTAATTTATAAAAGTTTTCTTAAAATATGATTAGGTGGGCCTTAAGAAAATATATATGAGTTGCTATATGTGCAATTCCTATAAGTTCTTTGTTTTTGTCTCATTTGCTTAATCCTAAAGGAGATAACTTACATCTTACGAATTGTAAATTTATCATGGCTATAGAATAAAAAAAAATTACCATGTTTCAGGCGAATTGCACCTCCAGTTTAAAACTATGCGTTTACTAATTATGCCCAAAAAATAGTATTATTTTTAATAATATAATTATCGCTTGATAATAACTTTAGAAAAAAATTTGATTCATTATTATTTAGCTTGTTTTGCAGATATTAGTTTATTTTTGAGATAAATCATCGGTTGATTACTTGTATAACGTATTAAAAGTCATTAAAAATGGTAAATATAATAATTCATATTATATAAATATAATCCAACAGACAAATCAATAATATATTCAAAGCAATTAATATAACGATCTGGAAACCAAATACCAAAATCATTGAATATAACAACCAGAATTAATAATAAAATTCCACTGAAATGTGGAACGACAGAAGTAAAAGATTTAAAAATTAATCGCATTCTTCAGAGAAACATAAGCAAAACTGCTTTGCAACTTGAGTTAGTTAACTCTCAAGATTTCATTTACGTCGCTTTTCCTCTCAACAATTGATATTTAATATTTAGGAAAAGCGGAATATTTTGAGAAAGGGGAAAGAATTCAGTTCTCAATGCAAAGTGAGAATTTGGTTTAATTTAATATCCAGTAGCGATTGCTTGGACTCCGGAGCAAATAATGGATGGAATTTGGTTTGCAGAACTCCGGTTTCCCCCGATTAATAGTTGCCCATTAATTTAGAGGATCTCATTGACTCGATCAAATATTTCAAGTGTTGCGCGATAGAATCCTTTACTCAAACATTTCTGCCACATGCCGTGTTCGGGTTTCGCAGCATTAAAATTCAATCCGGTTTCCTACTAAGCGGGAAATTATTTGCTGCACTCCGTGTGAGTTGATTCGTCGCATCCACGTTTATAGCACAGCTGAGAGTCAAATGATTCCCATCTGAAACAAACGAGAATGCATTAAAGTAGGCCCAGTTTGCAAATTAACTGCCAGGTTGTTGAAAATATGTAGTAACTAATACTGTGTTTTCATCTATCTGTTACTCGCTGGAAATTTCATCTATCTGTTACTCGTTTTTAAATTGCTATTTCCTGTTTGCATGTTTTTGAAATAACTTATTGGATAGATTAAAACGAAGATAATAATTATCTAAGATGTAATTTAAAGCAATTCAAGATTATTTTAGATTTTATAAAACTATATTATATAATAAAACGACTTTCAATTTGACTTTTAATTCGACTGATAATAAATATACATAGTGATATGCTTGCATAAACAATTTTATAAATTAAAAATAATAATTCACTATTTTTTTTGTCCTAATGCAACTGAAATCTTAGAGTGTGATCTTTTATGCCATAAGGGCTGCACTTTTTACTCACTTAGCACTACTCAGGGGGCTCGTGTAACTTGAAGATAAGGTATGGACGCTGAGTAACAATGCTCGCGCAAATCTCTACGATTCTCTTAAAACTAGACCTATGGTTTAAACTGGATTCCGAACTACTACAGATCCATGGCAAAAAAAAAAAAAAAGAAATCCATGGCAAATCCAAATAAAAAATGATAAAAATTATGACAAAATATAATGAAAAAAAAAATATTTGTGGCAGTGTATTTTGTTCTAAAAATATATTGTTGTATTAAGTTTGATTTAAAAGATAAAATTATAATTATTTTAATAAAAACTTTTAACTTGATTACTAAATATTAATTTGAACTAGTTATTTATAAAATTCAAAGCCTTCTTTAGTGAGGAAGGCATTAACTTGCAATCTGGAAATAAATACCAAAATCAATTGAAAATAACAACAATAATTAATAAACTATCGTTGCAATGTAGAAAGTCGACACTAACATTTTTAAAATTAATCGCATTCTTCATAGAAACATAAACGAAACTTTTCTAAACTTGAGTCAGTTTACTCTAAAGGTTTCATTTAGATCGCTTTTCCTCTCAAAAACTGATATTTAATATTTAGGAAAAGCGAATATTTTGAGAAAGGGGGAAGAATTCAGTTCCCAATGCAAAGTGAGAATTTGGTTTAATTTAATATCCAGTGGCGATTCCTTCGGTTCCTAGAGCAGATAATGCATGGAATTTGGTTTGCAGAACTCCGGTTTCCCCCGATTAATAGTTGCCCATTAATTTAGAGGATCTCATTGACTCGATCAAATATTTCAAGTGTTGCGCGATAGAATCCTTTACTGAAACATTTCTGCCACATGCCGTGTTCGGGTTTCGCAGCATTAAAATTCACTCCGGTTTCCTACTTAGCGGAAATTATTTTGCAGTCCATGTGAGTTCATTCTTCGCATTCATGTTGACAGCATGGCTGATAGTCAAATGATTTCAATCTGAAACAAGCCAGAATGCATTAAAAGTAAGCTCAGTTTGCAAATTAACTTCCAAGTTGTTGAAAATATGTAATAACTAATACTATGCTTTCATCTATCTGAAATTTCATCTTTGCATGCTTTTGAAATAACTTATGTAATCATTGAATAGATTAAAACTAAAATAATAATAATTTAAGTTGTAATTTAATGCAATTTAAGAATAATATAGATTTAATAAAATTGGATAGTATGTTAAAATGACTTTCAATAATTAATGTACATCATGATATGCTTGAAAAAAATGTGATAAATTATTAACAATTATTCACTATTAATTCACTCATTGATAATTTCTATATAAAATCATTTTTGTAAACAAAAACATAATTGTGTTTATACATGTAATGTGTGTTTTAACAACATAATTTTAATTATACCGCTAATGCTTGATGTTGGAACATATATGATTATAATGATGCTTTACCGGTGTTTTTGTATCCCTTTACATTGATTCCAGGACTGTTTCTTAATCCTTTCTCTAATTATTCACTCATTTATTTGAAGTCCTTTTTCCGCTTTAACGTGAGAGATTGGTGAAATTTAAATGATTATGGAAAAATGATGTCACAGTGCATTTTGTTCTAAAAATGTATTGTAGCATTAAAAAGTCTGATTTGAAAAGGTAAAATTAAAATTATTTTAATGGAAAATTTTAACTTGATTATTAAATAATAATTTGAACCATTTATTTATAAAAGCAATGCCTTCTTTAGTGAAGAAGACAATAATTTGCAATCTTTAAATAAATACCAAAATCATTTGAAATAACAACCAGAATTAATAAAATCCTCTGCAACATGGAAATGCAGAAGGAAGATTTTTAAAATCAATCGCATTCTTCAGAGAAACATAAGCAAAAATGTTTCTAAACTTGTCAGTTAACTCTCTAGATTTCATATAGATCACTTTTCCCTCACCGATTGATATTTAATATTTAGGAAAAGAGGAATATTTTGGGAAAGGTAGGAATAATTCAGTTTCCAATGCAAAGTGAGAATTTGGTTTAATTTAATATCCAGTAGCGATTGCTTCGGCTCCGGAGCAGATAATACATGGAATTTGGTTTGCAGAACTCCGGTTTCCCCCGATTAATAGTTGCCCATTAATTTAGAGGATCTCATTGACTCGATCAAATATTTCAAGTGTTGCGCGATAGAATCCCTTACTCAAACATTTCTGCCACATGCCGTGTTCGGGTTTCGCAGCATTAAAATGCACTAAATGCAATTATTTGATGCAGTCCATGTGAGATGATTCGTCGCATCCACGTTATAGCATGGCTGAGAGTCAAATGATTTCAATCTGAAACAGGCCAGAATGAATTAATGTAGGCTCAGTTTGCAAATTAACTTCCAAGTTGTTGAAAATATGTAATAAATAACGCTGTGTTTTCATTTATCAGAAATTCACTGTAACTCACTGTTCTCAGCGTTTTCATCTATCAGTATTTATTTCTTTGCATGTTTTTGAAAAGACTTATCTAATCATTGGATAGATTAAAAGGTAGATAATAATTATCTTAGAAGGAATTTAATGCAATTTAAGATTAATTTAGATTCAATAAAACTGTATTATATAATAAAACGATTTTCCATAATAAATATACATAATGATATTCTTGCATCAATAATGTGATAAATTAATAATAATAATTTACTCTGAAGTCAATCATTTTCAATTACGATATCAAATAATTTATTAAACAAACAACATAATTTTAATTATACCGTTAATGCTTGATGTTGGAACATATAAGTTTATAATGATACTTTGCTGTATTTTTTGTATATCTTTTATATTGACTCTACCACTAATTTTCATGCAGTAACTAACTATTCATTCATTTATTTGAAGTTTTTCCCCACCTTTAAAATGAGAGGTTAGCTCATTTGAAATGATAACGGCTAAAATATATGTTGTGACAGTATATTTTGTTCTAAAAATATATTGTTGCATTAAATTTGGTTTAAAAAGGTCAAATTGCAATTATTCTAATAGAAAATTTTAACTTTATTATTAAATAATAATTTGAACTATGTATTTAAAAGCAGTAATTTGCAATCTGGAAAAAAGAAAGGCAGTAATTTGCAATCTGGAAATAAATATCGAAATCATTTGAAAATAACAACCATATTTAATAAACTTATTCTGCAGTATGGAAAGACAGAAGGGAGATTTTTCAAATTAATCGCATTCTTCAGAGAAACATAAGCAAAAAGTGTTTCTAAACTTGAGTCAGTTAACTCTGAAGATTTCATTTACGTCGCTTTTCCTCTCACCAATTGATATTTAATATTTAGGAAAAGCGGAATATTTTGAGAAAGGGAGAAGAATTCAGTTTCCAATACAAAGTGAGAATTTGGTTTAATTTAATATCCAGTAGCGATTGCTTCGGCTCTAGAGCAGATAATGCATGGAATTTGGTTTGCAGAACTCCGGTTTCCCCCGATTAATAGTTGCCCATTAATTTAGAGGCTCTCATTGACTCGATCAAATATTTCAAGTGTTGCGCGATAGAATCCTTTACTGAAACATTTCTGCCACATGCCGTGTTCGGGTTTCGCAGCATTAAAATGCACTCCGGTTTCCCTACTTAGCGGAAATTATTTGCTGCAGTCCATGTGAGTTGATTCGTCGCATTCACATTGTAGCATAGCTGAGGGTCAAATGATTTCAATCTGAAACAAGCCAGGATGCATTAAAGTAGGCTCAGTTTGCAAATTAAATTCCAAGTTGTTGAAAATATGGGATAACTAATACTGTATTTTCATCTATCTGTTATTCTCTGGAAATTTCATCTTTGCATGTTTTTGAAATGACTTATCTAATCATTGAATAGATTAAAACGAAGATAATTAATCTTAATAATTATCTAAGATCTACTTTAATGCAATTTAAGATTAATTTAGATTGAATAAAATTGAATTTCAATTATAAATATTCATAGCGGTATGCTTGCATAAACAATGTCATAAATTAATGATAATTGATTATTTAATAAATCACTTTTAATTTCGATATCGAATCATACATTCGATACCAAATCACTCACTGAATCAATCTTAGAATCTCATTGACTCGATGAAATATTTCAAGTGTTGGGCGATAGAATCGTTTACTCAAACAATTTTGCCCCATTCAGGTAATATTAATTCAGATTTAATAATACATATGTTAAATCGACTGTCAATAATAAATATACATAGTGATATTTTTCCATAAACTATGTTTTAAATGAATAATAATATTTCACTATTAAATAATTATTTCGATTTCGATATCAAATCACGTTTGCAATCTTGACTCTCTAAAGTGTGAATCGTATAAAAATAATCGGAGTAACGTGAAGTATAAATAACCATTGGAGCTTTAAGAATTTTGCTAATATCTCCCTTCTTCGTCAATGACGCAGACCAATAAAAATATTTTATTAAACATTTTGCGTAAACGAAACTAACATTTACTTTTGATCCATGCAATTGAATCTTCGAAAAAAATTTCCCTTGTTACTATTTCTTTAAATCTGTTAAAATACATAACATATCCTGTGCGTCACTCTAGATCCTATTGGTCTCCAAGCTTTACTAAGAAGTACACCTTTCCCATTAGATTCGTTTGGTATTTGATGATCACAAATTCACCAGAAATATTAAAACAGCTATCAGAACTGGTAACACAATAACGACTTTCCATTTTATTGACATTTTGTCAATTCACACTAAACGAAAACTAAAACCCTGGAGGGGACATAATCACGTAGAACATTACACAATTTTTGACTAGTAATTCAAACAGAACCATCAATAAAATAATATGTACCTTTGATCGTGTTGTTTGTAGAGATCCAAAGCCGAAAATCATGAAGTTAAATACATATGAATCGTTGATTTGATCACATTTTTTGGAAGTTTGATGTTTTCATTGAAACATTCTAATATTTAGAGATGCTTTTTTTGAGAAAAAGTGGCTCGACGCTGGTGATGACGTCTCGTTGACGTGGCTCGTCCTTTTGGGTAGAGCATGCAAAAATACATAAAGGATGTTCGAAAGTATGAAAATATTCTTTGTTGCACTGTGTAATTTGACTGGATATATTAAAAGTATTGTTCAGTTATGCAAAATGCATATTTTTGCTATCCTATTCAGGTTAAATATTATAAGAAGAACATGTAAATAAGCATTATCGATTTTCGATAATTTTCGCTTGGTTTAATTAAAAACTGACAAAATTGATTGCATTAAATGAATTTTGTCACCCTTTAATAATTAATTTTGTTTAATTAGAGATTGCATTGGTTTAATTAAAAATAAGTTTGAAAAGTATATTGCTGCTTGATGTGTGTTTACCATAATACTTTTGATTGGTTATTATTTTTGTATTTAGTCTTCAGTTTTGAGAAAAGTGTATCAAGTATATTATAATTATGCTTAATTTTTGTTCAGTCATTTAATAGTTATATTTACTGTTAAAATAAATTTTAATATACTTCAGTAAAATAAATACACCTCAACTTCTTTTTTTCTTTATAAAAATGTTTTATTAATATTAATCTTACAAAATCGTGTACAAAATACATATTTCGCTAATAGTATTATCTTCTGAATTAAATTGACCACAATGCTATCCACTGGTAACTATATTTAAAAATTGAAATTTTGAAAATTTCATATAACTTAACAATAAATGTTTGGCAGAATTACTGTAAAAGTGTATAAAAATCACTTAAAATTTTTTTTAAAAATAGATTTAGGTGCTATTTGTTGTAAATCAGAATTTCTGTATATTTTGACATTTCAAATGGAAAGACTTCTGTCACAAACATTAAAACTTCTTGTAAAGGCAACATCAATTACCACATACGTATAAAAATTTGAGAAGAGCTAAGTATAAAACGAAGAAAAAATTATTAGGTTCTCAAAGTTCGAAAAGTACATTTTCCTTTTTCTTAGAAAAAACACATTTATTTAAATAATAACTGAGAAAATTGATTATATGGATATCTTATATGATACTTATATTTATTAAAGAAAATTGTATATTTTGAAGAAATGCTGTTTAACTTTATTCAACAGTATCCTCTGAATTCATTCTTCACTGCTTTTCACAAAAAAATGTACTAATTTCGATATTAATTATAATTTATAGCTGCAAAGCCATAGTTCATATTAAGAATTAATTGTATAAAAAAACGTATTAAAACTACTCTTAAGATAAAACAATAAAAATAAATTAGTATACAATCATTTTTTGAATCTTCCCCACAAGCATTCTTGTTGGAACCTTCTAAAAAATCGATAGCATTTCATAGAAATCGCATTTTATGGGCTATAAACTTTACTGTTCTCGGCGCATTTACTTGCAAGGTTTCTTTTAGCGATTGATGGTTCTGCTGAAAGGGGACTGTGCAATTCAACAAATTACGATAATAAAAAATATTCAAAACCTGCAGAGACGAAAAATAAACCATAACTACCTTATGTTGCACATTGATGTACGTAACAGTACTTTGTTAAATCCCTTTGTGTTCAATAATATAATAATAACATTGTTATAAAAAAAATTTTAGAATACTTTTTTAAGGTTTAATGAAATAATATACTTCCATGAAACACGTTTGAATGGTGTTTTTTTAATATACAACTTTCTATTTATAATTTATGGCTTTATTTATAATATTTAATTACATTATTCAGAATACGTTAATTTATTTTTATAAAAATGTTATACATATTTATACTTTAAAATATATTTCTATTGCTTATAATTTTTTTTTTTTTTAATAAATCATTCATATTTAGAAAAAAATTACTTTTAATAAAAAAAAGGTGATGATTATAATTTTGTAGTCAAGAAAATATTAATAGTTTTTATCACAAAAATATGTATATTTACAAAAGATGGGTTTATTGTCTTTTTGTAACTGTCGAGATTTGTGAGCATCTGAACAAGTATCAGTCTGTAGAAGGAATTAATTTCTTGTAAAATTTTTAGACTTGTAGACTTTGTAGATTATTATTTTATATCTTTACATAAGCAAAAAATGAAAAATGAAAAGGTATTTTAACTTATCTGAAATTTATTTCAAAAATATTTTTCAGTCATTAAGAATTTGAACTTTTTTTGAAAGTCATTTCTAATTCGAAAGAATTATAGATAATTGATGTAAGAAAAATCTTTCATATAAAAGTGCCAGCAATTATAAAATGTTTTCTTAATATTCTATGAATTTATCCTAGAGAAATACAAAAACGCTAACTTGGCATGAGCCCTACAAGTAATCATGCAATTAGTAGATTTCGTAATTACATGCTCGTTACAAGTGTAGAATCTTGCATGTGAATGAATCTTCAATACCACCACCCGATTTCCAAATTCAAAAATATATTTTAGAGAATTATCCTCAAGATTTATCATGACTAAAGGACCAGGACATATTTTCAATGATTAAATTGCATCATTTTACACTTCCTCATGCCGTTCTAACTTCAACTTCAACTTCTCATTCAACTTCAACTTGTAGTTTTTCATTAATGACAAGTTGATTTGATTAAAGGATCTAAACAAGAATCACCAACCGGTAGGGAGCAAAAATTTATTTGCTTTTGAAAAACAAGTTATAAAATTTGTGAAAAATGCAACATTTTATTTAGTTCAACTTGACAAATCAGTGAATGTATGAAGCCAGATACTTCAACTTTATTTTCTAGGGTTTACTGTTAAGAAAGTTAAGTTTACTGTTATTATTTAATGTTATTGTAGAAGAAAACCTTATTTCACTCAACCAGCCTGGCAGAAAACTCACTATGAGATTTTGAAATTTTTAATAGTTATTTCCTGCAACACGAAATTGAGTGTGAAAAAATATATTGGAATATATATTAGAATATTTATATATATATATATATACCGCAAACCTGACTTTCTTTCAGACACTTTCCTGACTACCGTTAAAAAATGTTGTTTTCTAAACATTTTTTAATACACAGAATTAAAGGGCAGTGAAAAAAATGTGCCTCAGAATTTTTTTCTCTTTTATCCGTCTCCGACCTCTCTATCATTAGTTTACGAGCAGCCCAATACAGTAAAGAACGAGAGAAACAGTCACTAAAGGTATTGACAATAACAAAAAACAGGATACAGTGAAGAACAGTAGGGCATATGATGAGGTGCTCTCCAGTCATGGGCCAGTCATAGTCACAAAGCTGGCAGATCTCTGTAGCAGCGAGTCCTATTTTGTACAAGTGAAACAATGCCAGTCCTATTCGGTAGAGGCCTCAGAAATATACAAAGTATTATCAGATGTTATTAAAAATATAAATTAAATTCGATTGAAATCGCTTACATCTCGAATATTTGAGGCATTTTGTGAAGAAATATGCTTATAGTATTTTCACTTTCTTCATAGTAACAAACTGTAGAAGTCCAAAATACTAACAAGAATAACAGTTCTGCTCCAAGGAATCAAATCATTTTTCCAGCAACAAATAATCCGAAATTTGCTGAACTCCTTTCCGATGATGAGTTGGTAGCCAAGCTTACATACCTGTCATATATTTTTCGCTGTTAAATGTACCATATACTATCAAAGACAACTGAACGATGTGATCCCAATACGTGATGAATACATTTTTAAAACAAATTATTATTAATGAAAGGGCAGTTGCCTGAAGATTTGCAAAAGCATTTAAATTTTGATGAAGAGAAGGATGTCAACCGACAAATATTCAACAATGTTCAAGAGCCCCTACAATCACACACCGAATTATTTGTATCATTATTATCTAAAGAAAAAAGGCATGGAAGTATGAGGATTCATTTGCAGTAAACAATGAATTCAGGAATTTAAGCATGATTGAAATAGAAAGCCTTATTCATCTATAATCCTTCCGATAGATAAATTTAAGTCATCTTTATCAATACCATATTTGTCAATACCAATTTTTGTCTCTTCATTAAAAAACCCCTTGATGAATCAAATTGATTGATTTTGAATCAATTTTGTACTACGTATTTCTGCATAAAAACATTTTTATATGTCAAAACAATGTCGTCTTGCTTGGAGCCGAATTTTGATGAATTTATTCCAAACAAAATGGAACAAATATTGCTCTAAATGTAGTAATATTTAAATAATCATCAAATAATTTTTTTTATTAATTAAGCTAACTTTAATAATTTTATTACTGATACTAATAATATTAATAATTTTATTACTATTAAGCAATCATTTTAAAGATAGTATTATGATTAAATAAGAATTAATATATTTTTTTCCTAATTAAATAAGCATGTAAATGAAATGGAAGCTAATGAAATCATATTTTGAAATGAAAGTTCTCAGATCATTATTTTACAAAAGTGATTTTCTTTAAAAAAAACTATTTGTTGCCCATTGTACTTAAAATTATGAATATAGTGGTCTTCAAGATTGCAAAAGTTGCGTATCGCTGATCTAAACTGGGCCACTTAAGTAAATCCATCGCATCGGAGTTACCACATGACTGCACCATACTTTGTTGGAATCTTTGTTTCAAGATCTCTCAATTCCTTCACTATAAAAAATTATTCATCCATTCAAAATTTTTTTCTACCATCTAGAGTCCAATTAATGTGTTCATGATTTTAAGAGAGCCACAATTTTCAATGACATGCAATTAGAAAAGGCCCTCTGTTTGATATTCTTGTAACATATCCCATCTACAATGCATTGAATGTCTCTGAATTAACCTCTTAAAATATAACATTCCATGCATTGCAATTAGGATAATTGTAACCAGATGAGAATAGCAAACCAATTGGTCATGGACAATAAATGGATATGACAGTAAGTGACTACTGCTTTACTCTTGAATTGTTTTTGCTAAATGTTTTTTATTTTTTGGATTATCCTTAAAATTAATTTGACATTATTTTTTGAAAAAAACTTTCAAAAATCATCTTCATGCATCTTTCAAAAATTTTTCTATTGTTTCATTATAATTAACTTCAATAAATAAGTGTAGTTAAGTTTCATTTAACTTAAGACTTTAAATAGTTTCATATTTATTTCAACGAAGGTTCGTTGTCATTTGTAAATTAAAAGTTGGAGTGACAAAAAAAAAAAGCTGATATTTGTGTGTTTATAATTAACTGAGTTTAAAAAAATATTTCTATCAATTATCTATCATTATTTCAAGTTTATCATTACTTAAATAAAACGATATACAATTTATTATAATATTCTAAAATTTGCTTTATCACATAGTTCTGAATATATCAGTTCAACAATCAACATTCTACTAGTTTTATATGTGAATAATTTGGGTTTGATTTGTCGCTCTACAGTAATTTTTTGCGCAATTTAGGCTAATTAGACCGGGATTTATGTGCGAAGGTTTATATAATTATAAATATTTCACTATGCCAAGTAAAGTTCCTACTATTTTTTTTATTATTAATAATGTTTCGATTAAATGTTTTATTAAAAATAATGGCAAGAAATAAAAATTCCTTAAGTTTTGTTTCGTAGACTTTTCTTTTTTTTTTTGCTAAAAGTTTTAAATAATTTGACAGCAATCAATGAAGAGTTTTGGAGAAAATCATAAATTTTTTGCCAAATGAGTTTGGTAATTTTTGTCAAAATAAAAGTTTTATTAAAAAGTTAAGTTTTTTAAAAATCTTTAAAATTGTTGTGGCTTTTCGATTTCTATCGAAACGACTTAGAAGATAGTAAACACGCACACACACCCGCATATATATATATATATATATATATATATATATGTTATGTAATTAGAAAGATATTTAATTATCTAATAGAAAAATGAATTCGTATACTTACTGTTTTTAAAAATCTTAAATTTATTACCATATATTTTATTGAGTAATATCTAACAAAGTTAATTATACCTTGACATCTACTTCAAAAATTAATCTAGTTCAAAATTAACTCCGTAACACAATCTTAAAATAGCTTTTTGTTTTCTGAAATGCATAAATTGCTTATAATTTAGAAAATATATTGATGAAAATATACATTAAATAATTTTAAAAAAGGATTAAATTTATATTGATTAAATTCTTTTTTTTTCTGTTACCATATTAACACGATGATTTTGATGACTTTAAATTAATGTAAAATGTCTAGTACTTTTCTGTTTTGCGGGTATTTACGGGTATTTTCATTAGAATTGGAAAAATAAACATTCATAAAACGATAAATTTATTGACTTTTCCATTATATGTATACTATAAATAATATTAAATTTAACTGCTATGTCTGGCTTACTTTCGAAATACTGATTTTTAACTTTAATTTTTTTAAGATTGGTTATTTTCTTTGTGGACTTCTGAAAATTTATACTTTATTTATTCCTGAAGTTTCAAGATTTACATAAAAGAAAATTGAAAGGTATTCTCAAAGGAGCAATAAATTTACTATCTTCAGTTCTAAGATTTTCTTTGATTTAAGATAAATGTATATTTTTTAAGAAAAAAAAACAACAACAAATCAATATTTTCTTAGTAACAAGATTGCACCTCGATTCTTCTCACATATCTTGCAACCCCTCTTTAAATTGCCATTTATCAAAGAGGTCCAGAAGTCTTAAATTAGAATCAAATTGATGGATGACCGCAGGGAAAAAGTCAAAGAGGTAGAGGAAATGGGTTTTCCAGAGTTGGAAATCTCTATTTCATTTGATGAAAGTAATCTGGAAGATCGAAATGGAATTTACTTTGAAATTTACAGTCCGAGATATATTTTCACAGAAATTGGAATATGCGTACTTTGTTAGCATACATTTCCTGTCTTCTGCACCCTTTCTGATTTAAATACGAGTTTTCGATGAACATATAATCTTACTGAATATTACTCTAAATATTAATACATACTATCGAAATAGAAGGATTTGTCTTGAAGGCAGATTACCTACCATTTGACATTCATTAAAATGGATAAGCTGTCTTGAAAACTTGTAGCAATTATAAATGTAATTTTGAAGTTAATATTCCTGCTTACTGTTATATTGTTACTTTTAATTATTTATTTTTTATTGTTACATTTAATTAGTTATTTCATATTGTTACTTTTTAATTTTTGGATGATAAAAATAAATAATATAAAAAAAATTAAACTCAATTCCTACTTGGGTAAAAAAAAAAAAATAAATATTTTAGTTACTTTTTATTAGAAAATCAAATAAAAAAAAAAATATACATCGACGAGATTCGATCCGAAGGTATGAAGATTCTACGCCGACACTCTACCAACTTTGCCATGGCAAGACACATTTTTTTTTTCACCATATTGCAGAAAGTCCTTTATAAATAATTTTCATTTATTTTTTTAAGTTAGAAAAATTATCTTTTCTCTCTCTCTCACATACACACTTTCCATTTCTTCCCATTTTGTTCCCTCCTTGACTCAGACTAGAACCCAGAATGAAAAAAGAAATTTTTTTCCAGCGATCTACACGCTTGGTCACTGACGGTATTTATTCCTAAATTTGTATCCTGCTAAATATCTTATATAAGATAATTTTTTTCTTCCATATAAAACTAAAATTAATTAATTAAATTTAATTAATGAATTAATATTCGAAAAATTCGTATTAGCATCAAGTGTCCTCCACTACAAGTTTAAAAAAAATGCGTTTGAACTTGAGTGGAATAAGAAGTATTTTATTAACGATTGAAAATTTGAACAAGATATATAAATATATATAGGGAGAGTGTGATCTACTAAAGGGATTGAATAAACTAATTTTACTACGAGTAATGAAAAAAAAATTAAAGGTAATCTGCTAAAAGTTTGTTTCGTAATTAACTACTCTCAAATAAGTAAGCTTTAATAGAGATTCATTCACTAAAATGTATAAGCTGCCTTGTAGCAATTATAAATATAATTTTGAAGTTAATATTTTTGCTTACTGTTATAATACACTCATGTCCATAAATTAAGGATAATTCAGAATCACACAAAAATTGAACTCTAAAATAAAATTTCACCTGTAGAATTATCACACACATCTTGAAGAAGAATATGCAAAATACAGGAAACCACTAGATGGCGCAGATAATACGTCACAATGACGAGTGTACGAGAGGGGTATATAAGGAATGGTGGCAAAGAAGTAAAATTGTTCACAAGCGCTTTAAAAAAGCCTTTCAGTGCAATAACCGCATAGGTATGGCACAAAGGAAGCATTTGGATGATTTTTTACGTGGTAGAATTATCGGACGACTGGAATGTGGACGTACCCAGCTGGACGTATCCGGGAACTTGAATCGCCCAGAGTGTCATCTCCAGGCTTTGGCAACGATTCCAAGATGATGGTAATGTGAGTAGATGTTACAGCACAGGTCGCCCCCGAGTTACAACGCCGAATGAAGACCGGTATTTAGCAGTTACTGCCAAAAGAAGCAGTCAGAGCACAACATCAGACCTGTCTCGTCAGCTCTCTTAGCTACTGGTACGACAGTTTCAAGGCAGACCGTGTACAGACGCTTAGGTCACATTGGTCTATATGCTCGAAGGCCTGTCAGATGTGTTGCACTTACCGCAACTCACTGTCGTCTATATGCAACTCACTTACCGCAACCCACTGTCTCACAGTCAACCTGGAGTAGAGATCATACATTGTGGACACCTCAACAGTGGTCTGGTGTGATGTTTTCCGAAGAGTTCAGGTTTAGTTTGCAGTTTGTTTCTCGCCGGACTTTTATATGGAGAGCGCCAGGTACCCGTTACCACCAAGAGTACACCATTGAACGACACCGTTACGGTAGTGCAGGATGGCTCGTTTGGGGAGGAATTATTTTTGGTTCCAGAACTGACCTGTATGTTCAGAGTGTAACGATGACAGGCCACATCTATCGGGATGTCATTCTGGAACAACAATAACGTTTGTTTCGGGGCGCCATGGGTGCTGAATTTCTGTTTATGGATGACTACGTCCGTCCTCACCGTGCAAACATTGTAGACGAATGCCTTCAATTGGAGGATATCACCCGTATGAATTGGCCAGCACACTCACCGGACTTGAATCCAATAGAGCATGTATGGGATATGCTTGGCCGACGAATTGCAGCCCGTCAACCCCCTCACACCTGTCAACCGGAACTTCGGAGGGCATTGCTTGATGAGTGGTGTAATATTCCCCAAGATCAGATTTATAATTTGATACTCAGCATGCCTAGGCGTTGTAAGGCCTGTATTGCATCGTCCGGGAGACATACTCCATATTAACCATCATACTAACCATGGTATACTGTTTTTTTAAATAGGTTCTTTTTTTGAAATTTGCTCAGGGAGTAAAAATCGCAATTTTTATTAATTATGTCAAGCATGTAGCATCTCTTTTTTTGCTCTTTACCTTTTGTTTAATAAATAGACTTGATAAATATGTCAAATTTGTTTTGCTTCTGTCTCTTTCTTTGCCGGAACTTCATTATCCTTAATTTATGGACATGAGTGTATTACTGTAGTCAGAATTGTTGGCAATAAATGGCAGTCAATGTTTCATTTGCAATAAATTTACTCATATATTAAAGACTTTACTTATAATAAATGCTTCCTGTTTCATTTTTTGATGATAAAAATAAACTAGTTTTATTATATGTAACGAAAAAAAAAAAATAACAGTAATCTACTAAAAGTTTCTTTCGTAATTAACTTTTCTATAATAAGAAGACATAATAGAAAGTTATTTTGGCGATAATTATTAAATAAAAATATGGTCAAAAAGATAAAATATTTTAACATTTGAGGTTATTAAGGTAACATTTTACAAGACAATTAAGTTTATTATTTACTACACTTTATAAGACATCTAATATTACACTTTAGACTTATTCAACAGAATAACAAAGAACGCCCATTTGTTATATATTACAATTTAAACAAATTTAATATATAACTAAAGAATGTCAAATGTTATGCACTACTAAAAATAGTTTTATTACGTTGAACAAATACATAAATATTTTCATATTCTGGCATTTTTAAAAAACACATGTTTAAAAATCTGAAAATATTTTCATTCATAAAAAACAATTGAAACATCAGAAAGTATGTATTATTTTGTATTCCTTAAGGGGGTGGCATTTAATATTTTGTTATATTGTCTCACATTCTATTTTTCACATATTTTGTCTATCTTTGTTATAATATAGCTATAACTAGCTATTAACATGATTAATGTTATAAAAATCAAACAATTGGAATATGTGAATTTTACAAAAATATTAGAAATTCATATGAAATTGAATTATTTAAAATATTTTCATTCTCAAAAAAAAAATAAATAAATAAATAAATAAATAAATTGCATTACTTTTTCCAAAAGAAAATAACTTTTTCTCTATTTTTGTGGGAATGAAAATTTTTTTAGTCTACATTTTATTTGAATGACATAAATTGTATCTTCTTTTAAATTATAAATGCATTTATAATTAACAATAAGCTTTGACATACAAAATATTTTGCAAAAATATATATGAAGAGGAAATTCTGTAATAAAATTCTGTAATGTTGAAAACTATCATTAAATTTTTGATATAAACATATTCAACATTCGATTTTTTTAGAAATACCTAATTTAAAACATAAAAAGAATTCTTTATTTCTATAACTGCATTATGAATCTAACTAAGCTCACTAATATAAACTTAGAATTAAAGATTTCAGTATTCTTTATCTTGCTAGCAATGTTCATATCTATTTTCAGATTAGAATAATTTACAATTCTTTTAACATTAATATCTCTGCATATTTTATATTTGATATATAAATTAGTTAGTATTTGATGTATAAAATCTTTATTACAGAATTTCTTCTTCATATATTTTTAAAAAGATTGTGCTATGATATTCATTATAATTTTTAAATTACATTTTGTTACAGCGTTCTTATAATTATATTTTTAAAGTATATTGCATGTAATAAAATTTTAAGGGCGTTCCTCTATAAATGCCCTTAAATCTTAAGAAGGCAGTGAGAATATTAATTATATTTGATAAAAAAATATTTAGCTTATAGTTTACTTTAAGCCGATTTTGTAGTACTTGAAACATTCAGAATTTTAAAAGATCATATCTGACGTATAGTATATGACATTTAATTGTGACGTTATTTTCATAATTGTTAGTAAAGCTTATTCAAGTATAAAAACAAGTAACTGAAAAATACAATAATATGTTTTACAGAAAACGATGTCAGAAGTAAAAATAGCTCTCTATGTAAACTACATGACATGAATATTTTTCCCATGTTGTAATTATAAAAGTCTTTTGGTATAATTAGTATTATATTATACTGTTAATATTTTAAATGTACTATGAAATATATTAATATTTTAAATTTTCCACGAAATTAAAACATGCATATTAGAATAGATATTGCGAATATCATTTTCTACCAGTTTATGAATATAATTAAAAATGCATGAACATATTCAAAACGATTATATATATTATATGTTTCTGGTAAGTGACATTTTTATTTCTTATTATGTAGTTTAATAATGTTAAATTTTTTCAGTTGAATTTCCCTTTAGAAATATATATATATATATATATATATATATTTAATATTATTGCATTTCAGAGTATTTTTTAAATTGATTATTAATTATTAATGTCATTTAAATCGCGCATTTCTAATAAGTATGATAATTTTGCCTTGTATTTCAGAAACTGTCAATCCGCACAGTACAAGTACAGCCAAAACAGATTACGTAGAAGGTAGAGTATATTTTGTACTTTTGTGAGCAATAATGTTTTTCTTCTTATGTTTAAAAATATATATATATTTGAAATTGAAAATTAATTTATTTTTATTATTTTCAAACGAAATGATTTTAATATCATAGTTAATTTATTTGAATATAATATAAAAATAATTAAAGGAGATTTATTGAAGGAAAAACTAAATATTTGAAAAATAAAACAATATTTTTGAGCAAAATAAATATTTTTTTGATTATACAAATAAATTTGTGATGTCAAAAATTAAACTTGTCAACCATTTATGTATTTTTTTTAAAAAATAGTTTGTTAAAATTATAAAATGTACTTCTTTTTAATTCAGGAAATAAGGAATATTAAAAGTTATTTTTTAATATTTTGGTAATTAGATTCCTTAAAATGCTAGGAAACAAAAATGTATTTTTGTAATTCTTTTTTAATTGGCTTTAGGCTTTTTAAAAACAGTTTTTTTTGCATAAATTTACTAAAAATGATAAAAAAATAACCATTTTATTCGAACCATTTAAAAAGCGTAAGTAATTGTCGCATTATATTCAATACATTACCTTTTTTTTTAAGTACATTCTTGAAATCACCTTTTAATTGAAAATGATTTTGAAATTGCTAATTTATTTGTTCATATGTATAAAAAAATTTCTTGTCACTTGATGTATTATCTAAAAAATATATCGCATCTTATTTATACATTAATATTATTTTACGTATTGTTATCATTTCGACATTAATTTAATTTTTATTTAATGTATAAGATCGTCAAATAACATAACAATTGCACTGTTAATCATTTTCTATAACATAGAAGCTGAATATTAAATCCGTCCGATTGTTATTAATTTATTAATGTATATTTGAAGCATAATTTTAAAATAATGCAGCATAATTATAAGCTTAATGTAATCAGGATAAAAGAAACAATATTTAATAATACTTAATTGAATAACATGATATGTAACTGAACAATTTAACACATACATTATATAGAAGTTGTACTAAAAAAAAAAAAAAAATGTAATGTTTGTTGGACACCTAAAATTTCTGAAACAAAAATTGCTTTAATTAAGATATAATATCATTAGCATCAATTGCAACAAAAGAACATTACCGGCCGTCACAATTGGATGTTTTAGATCACTATGAGTAGAGTCTTTCACAGATAACATACCATTTTTTTTTAATTTTCTATTTAATGCATATCGTGCTGATGTGGCAAACATGCATTATATTTCATTTTTATATGTAAATTCCCTTTCTTTGTCAATAAATTTCCAGCCGTTCTTTTTTTTTTTTTTTCATAAATTTCTCCATTGTATACTCATTGCTAACTACAGACGACTTGCATGACTAATTAACTGCCTTAAATGTATAGTTTTTGAAAATATAGTGAAGAGTCCCATAAAATACTTGATATTTTTCCTTTTTTAATTTACTATCAGAACTCAACATACTTCTTTTGTACTTTTTTAAAAATATATTATATTAATTAGGTTAATATTGATATAAAATAGATGAAACGCAATAGATATAAAAATGTAATCATTTTCTCATCTGCATTAAAACGTTTTCCTTGAAGTGTAAAAAGTTTGAAAATATATATAAAAAATAAACATAAAATGTTGTTATCTGAAATATTCCTTATGCCTAAGTATAAATTAAAAATTGCAAACGCTTAGCGTGGGAGAGACCGCAATAAGGATATAATGTATTCTCTTCGCACCGCAAAGCTAATTGTCGCTTCCTGCTCTCTGCATTTATCTGTGAAATTTTTAAATTAAGTGGACCTATCCTGCTCATGACCTTATGCAACGGAATCCGTCTATTGACCTTATTGCTGGCATTTTCTGCGAAATGAGCTGCTACAGAATGAAAGAAGTTTCGAGTAGACAATTGGGAAACAAGTAGGAAAAAAATACTTGATAATTCTGAGTCACATGAGGTAACATAAATAAAAGTAATATTTACGATTTATATTTGAAATAAATCAAAATTATCATTCTTTGAGGTTTAATAAGATAATTATTGTAGAAAAAAAAATGTGGCACTTTGTTGACACTGCGACAATTGCGGAAAAAGTGAGGCACTTTCATTATGACTTGATATAATCAATCACTCGAATTTCGGAATCTCATAAAACAGATTCAGATTCAATGCACCCATATGAAATAACAAAATAAATGAATTATCAGGCAGAATAAATGATGGATACCAGAAATCAGTGCAACACTCAGAGATTAAATAAGAGAATATTTCGGTTATTTTGTTCTAACATATTAGGTGGATACCTTACAGGTGTGTGGGTTGGCAGGCAAAATACAAGCTTTATACAATCAAGTAGAATTTATCAATCTGCCATAGTACAATTTATCAATTGAAATACAGCAAAATCTACATCATCACGCCCCAAGAGTTCTCCTTAACTATCCGTCTTAACTGATTGTACCAAATAAATATATTTGAAAGCTGTACTTTGAACTAAATCTGAAAGGAAAATATTAGATCCAGTGTTTTTTTTTTAATTTTATGTCATCTGTTTATTCCACGTGAAGATGAATGATTGGTTGATGATTTCTCGGAACTAAGTTGATCTTTACAACTTCCTTTGTGGTAAGCACGTATGTCACAGAAGTATCTATGTTGCTAAAGAAAAACACGAAGCCAGTAATTGCTTCACGACAATACAAGAGTTCATATTCAATTCCCAAAACATCTATATAAATATTTCAATAAAAACACAAATTATGAGAATATTGAAACAATATATAATTTATTTCTTGGCCGTATTTATATTTTAACATTTTACAAACCAAAAGTATTAACACATTACAGCTAATTACATGGATTTGCGAAAACAAACCAAAACATTTTTATAAATCAAGTCTTAATGTATAAACCCCATTTTAGTACTTTACCACCTTGGCATCATACATTTAATATTGCAAGAGTAAATAATATTGGTGATTAAACTGTAACAAAGCATAATTCTTTGCAAATGAATTGTCCTCCCTTTTTGTACCAACATTCTGATATTTTTTATTTTTTGGGCAGATTAGTTCCTTCGTCAAATGATAATGGACGCAAATTAGAATCTGACAATAATAATGTTGGCGCCCTTAAAACGCTGTAGCAAACGAAAGAGTAAAAAAAATTTCCTTTTTTTTTTTTTGCTAAATCCTTTTTCCATCTTGTTTAATAGTAGGTCAATAAAATGAATATTTGATTCTCTGGGTTTTTTTTTTTTAATGAGATAGTCGACAAATGGAATTTCATGTGCCATTTTTAAAACGCTCTTTCTTTTTCCTCGTGGAAAAACTACATGCTTAACATTTTGGCCACATAAATTTTCCCTAATTAGTAAAAATAGAGTAAAAGTTCTGCAATTTTTCCATTCAAAAACATTTTTGAAAAGTTTCATCATACTTTTGGAGTTTGCTAAATTCTGTATTTGTCTCTTCTGTTCTATATTCATTTTATGCATATTTCTGAAAGTTGTTTTCATTCACTATGGAAGCTACATTAATTATTTTCGAAGGTGAAGAATACGAACTTTCCTGATGATCTAAGAATTTAATATTTAATTTTATTGATTCAGAAAATGACGTTACGTAATAGTAGTTATACCTGTGGATTTCTATATTTTCTATCAACATTTTATATGCAGATGATCTGAGAACTGTAACAAATCGATCTGAAACGCTACAAGTAGCTAGAATATTTCCCTGCAAATGAACATTAATTTACATCTCAATATTCTTAGGGAGCCTTATTCTCTTATTTCATTTTCTTCAATCAATGAAAATATCTCAATTTGTCTTTCTCCATTTTAAGAAGTGTCTTCCACCAGATCTTCAAGTATATCTGTAATTCTATGCAAAACTGTAATTCCACATTTGAATTGGATGATTTTTAATTAATATATTTAATTAAAAATTATTATTATTTTTTAATTAATAGTCCACTAATTGGATATTGGATACTGGAACAAATATCTTATCAGATAATTTCAATGGTTTCCTTTTTTCATGGTGGTAGATGTATGAATTTGATTACTTTGTAATGCAGCAGGAATATCCCTTGAACGACAGTTTTTCATACAAAAACTTGGAACCGCAATTATTGCTATGCATATCAGAATCGAAACAAATTTTATAAGATGTACTGTTGAGATCTTAAATATAACAAAATAAAAACGTTTCCAATGAGATACTACATTGAATGATATGATTATTCTGCCAAAGAAATGCAAACAAATTGGTAAATGGGTCCCCTATGAAAAACTGCTTAATTTTTAAATATTTGCGAGCTTTTTTTTTTTTTCCTCTGGCAAGAAATCTACCCTATTCCATTACACGTAATGTAATTGTTCTAATTTCTTCATGTGTTCATTTTACTCTCTGGTAAGAAGTTAAGATTGTTCACAGTTGGAACAACAGCTTTAAATGTAGCACATTAAAACAATTTTACATTAAATCCTTAAAAATGTAGGAGCTTACATTTTCATAATAAACTGAAGTTTCAACTACAAAATCATGTTCGACTACATCAGCAAAGATAACTCTCGATCTTGTTTATGTAACATAGTAGGTGGGAGTTTTCCTTAACCGAAACATAATCGTTCTAGTGGTATGCTGGTGATTGCGTAATTATTTAAATCATTATACATTTAACTGCCATATAATTTAATGGCATACTTGGTACAGCAGCACAGCACAATGTATACATAAAATGATTACAATAAGATTTGCATCATCACGCTTTAACTGTTCTGTCTCAGCTATCTATCTTAACCAACAACTCTGTCAATTGACTATCTCTGAATATTCTGCTTTGAACTAACTCTGATTGAAAATTATCCATGGTATGCTTTATTAAACAATAATCGAAATATTGAAGTTAACATAAACAACGCAATCGATGAGTCGAAAGTGAAAAGAAGATGGAATTTTAATTTTCAATTTTTTTCATATATTTATTCTTTAGAAAATAAATATTTATTTTTTGTATAGTAGCTTTTAGTTTTAATGTTCTATATTTCCAATTTTTTCAGGAAAATAGTGCAATGAAAGATTATTAATAAAATAATTATTGCAAAAATTTCGACTTTTTTTTTTTTTTACTACTTCTAGTTTAGCGTGACTTGAAGAGCTTGTCTTAAACCATTCCCCTCCCCCAAAAAAAAAAGACAAAATCTTGTGTTCGCACCAAACTGTGGAGACTTATTGCTGTACTTAACCCACTCCACCCCCAAAACTTCAGTGCCTTCAAACTGCCTTCAGACAGCAATGAAAGTACCTGAGAAGTTAATACATAAATACTAACAATTTGTCTATGGAATATCACTGTAAGACCTATACAAATCTTAAAGAAGTGCGCACTCTAAATTGATGCTCATTACAAATACGTTTTTTTTTTTTTTTTTTTTTTTTTTTTATATTTTCATTTTACACAGAATATAAGACCATCATTTGTCTTGTGACTTATTTTAGAATTATTATTTGATACGATTTGTGTCCAAATTTAATTAAATTTTATGAATCGAAATTTCACTATCACAATTTTTTTCTAATTTTACATCAACCTTGAAATCTAGCGCAATACTAACTTTTAAAATAAGAATTGTAAAAAATCAAAATTTAAAATTCATCTAACTCAAAATAAAATTAATTTAAAATAAATAACTTACTATTAATTAAATACATTCTTATTAATTTAAATATCCTTTAACAAAGTGTTTGAATTCTTTTCAGATGAGAGGTTAGAAATGCTGGATGATTCTCTAAGTAGGGAAAGGAACTTTCCAAATCAATCACCTGCACACGAACCAGCCAGCACACAAGGTATTTTCGTATTTTTAATATTCTGAAAATTTATACGTGCTTAAATTAATTCAATAAAATTTATGAAATATTTGTTAGATGATAAGTGATATTTAAACTAGTATTTATTAATGAATTCATTAACATTTTATCAAAATTTTCAGTTTACATCTTCGACTTTTTTAATTATATACTATGCTATTTTAATAATAATTTTCTGTAATTAAATGTATATATATGTATATATTTAATATAATATGTATTAATATGTGTGTATGAGAGATAGAGAATAATATACATAAATCAATGTAACCGAATTTACTTAATTCGAAAAATAGTGTTTAAAGATATTTAAACACTTTATAATAAAAAATTATTATAATAAAAAAAAAGCATTAACATTTATTATAACAAAATTTATTATAACAAAACATTTATTATAACAAAAAAATTTTATTATTATAATAAAAATATAGACATTTTGAAAAAAAGTGAAGAATCTTTTTATAATAAAGCAATAGTACTATAATTTCCTGTATTAAATTTCATACATCAAATAATAATCGACTATTTTTGGTTTTGCAAAAAAAAAAACTTATTATGACCAAAGAAATCATAATATCCGGTTTTGAATCAAAATATGAAACACTTGGCTATTCTAGAAAAAATTGACTATTTATATTAAATGCGATATATATTCTTCAGGGAAATTAATTCCGGATCCGAAACATATATGAAGGGCAACTTTAAAAATATATTATTTTCAGAATAATAATAGGAATCTTTTCCAGATACCAAGCGTAGCGACGGCACCAATGGCAGTCCTCCGCTAATCCTCACACCATTGCTGTTGTACGTTCTATTCCTTCTATGAAAAGCCTCCTACGTGTCTACAGAACTGCTCAATGAACAAGATAGACACACATACAAGAAGAGAAAAAAGAACTAAACCAATGGCTTCACTTTTATGTTGATTTATGTGAATAAAGAATTGAGAGTTTAGTGAACTTTCCTTGGATATTGTTGTAAACCTGTCTTCAAAGTTCAATCAGGTGAAGATCAAAATGAAATACTTTTATAACCGCCTAACCCACTCGTTTCTAATTTTGTATTTCACCTTGTAGATCCTTGGACATGGACTCTAAGACAATGATAATATCGATATCACTTGTTGTTAAAAAAATAATGTTCAATTATGGAGATGTTTCTATAAAATTATGTAAATCATTTATTGTATATGAAAAGAAAATTGTCCATAATTCATGTGTGTCTGATAAATGATAGTAAAGTTGTGTGCATATTGTTGAAGTTTTGATTTTGGTTTATATAGAATGTTTCATTGATATAAAGGTTTTGATCGATGGTGCTTTAAATTAAGAATCTTTACGTTATAATGAGTAATAACTCAGTTATCTCAATTTATTTTGTGTTTCTTCTGTTTCAAAAGCACAAATTCTGTATACTTTAGTATAATTTATGTATTCAGGTATAATTTGCAATGAAAATGACTATAAATTGTAAAATGAGCTCTTAATTTCATCAAACATCACAATGAATATGAGATAGTGGAAATTGAAATAGAAATCATAAATTGAAAGTCTTTATCAACAAATATAGATGAAAAGTTTTTATTATTTTAAAGTAATTATGAAAAAATTAGTTAAATTGTTAATAGTCCTTTCAATGTAATATTTCGACGTTTAATAAGATACTTTTAATTCGGGAAACCCAGGTCTGTAAATTATTTTACGATTAATTTTGCAAACTGTAACAGGATAATAAAACTGGTAAGTAACATATGTTCAGTTAAAACTGGTAGTGAGAAGAAGATTTTGGATGCTAATAGTACAGGAGATAATTATTTAAAACTTTGGTATTTATGAGAAAAATGGTGAAGTAATAAAATGGAGCGTGATTAAATAATTGGAAACATGAGCAATTCAGATTTTTGAAATCTAAGATAAAGGATTTTTAGCTTCTTAGAAACAACTAATAATAGTTAAGTAACAATAGCCTATAATTGGAAATATAATGTTAGGCAAAAGCATCTGTCATTTAAAGTTGGAAATTGAAAGTGAATCAGTTAAATTGTTCTTGTAAAATATTCAAAAATATATATTGTATTTTATAATTGATTTTATTAAAATAAAGTTAAATTACTAATAAAATTATGTTTTTAAAGCATTTCTAAAAATTTAATTAGAAAGGCTATTTCTCAGTAGAATATTTTTATGACAGTTTATTCTTTTTTAATTATATTATTCAATAGAAATTTTAATTTTCAAGTAAACAAATTAATGCTACATGGTTTATGTTATTTACGCACTTTTTAAATATTAAGCAAACGTCAAAAATTGGTTTTAATCGGAATTTGATTAAATTGTGCAGTGTGGCATTTTTAAAAATTATTAATGTTTACAATGACATCAGTTTTAAATGACAATATTAAACTAAAAATTATATATTTAAACAATATACACATAAATTTGTTTTTCATTCACTTGTTATAAATAATTATATCTATGAACATATTTAAATTCTCTTCAATTCTACAAATATTTATCAATGAATGGTTACTTTTGAAAGAATACAAATTAAATGTTGCGGAAAATGTGCACATTTTTTTTTTTTTTCTTATAAATTCATAACCTTTTAGTCTTGCAACTAATAATCCATACAAAAGGGCAAATAAAACAATTTACATATTATGATATGTTTTTAAACAATATTGAAATATATTTATGATATATCATTTTTTTATTATTTCTTGCATATCTTGTAAAATAAAATTATTTGTTCAAGTTAATAGTAATTTATAAAGTCAAAATCTATAAATATAAATTTAAAAAAGTCAATATTCGGAATATAGCAGAAATTTTAAGGAATAAAAAATTATTATGCTTTTTTCAAATTGGAATTATTTAATGAAATTTTAAATAGTTTCACATATACTAATTAGCAATGTATCAATGTATATTTCTTATTAAATATTTTATTATTTTTATCCTTGCAATCCAGTTAACCACGGTCGAAATAAATTGCAAAAAAAAAAATTTTGAAGCTGAAAAATTTATTAGGTTAATATTTATCTGTTCAATTATAATAAGATATATAATACCTCAATAATAAAATTATTTATCCTAAAATATTTAAAAATGAGTGGTAAAAATAGATGATGCACATACGTGTAAAACACAAATTTTTAAGCTAAATTGAATATAATATACAGTAATAATATTTGTTTTTGCACAATTATGTATGGACAATAAAAGAAATCAGCATATTTGACATTTATATTATTACACGTTTTAGATAATACTGAAACTATTTCTTTTAAAAATATAAGTTGTTGATTTATAGTTACGCAGAAAATTATAACAATATATAAGATAATATTTATATAGCATTACTTTTTTTTTTTTTATAAATAAATATTAGATTCTCAAAATGTGTTAGCATAAATAATTTATTAAATAAATATTTCTCACTTGTCACTAAATAAACTTTCTGCTATATTTAAAAAATATTCATAATCGTTTTTTATTTCATAAAATGAAAATATTTTCATAAATCAGGCAAATATGTAGTCATGTCAAAAATGTTATTTTAGAAATATTAATCCAGAAAAAAATATAAATCTTTTATATAATATTAAAAATTACTTTTATAGCATAATTTATGGTTTATACAAATATTATTTAATAATTTAATTATATTTGATAATTATTTTATATTTTTAGTACATAAATTGTAATATTTGCAATGAAAAATTGCTTAATTTGTGTGCAAATTTTTAATGCTTATAAAAATTTAGAGAAACAAAAATATGTTTTTTCACTTACAATGCAAAAATAAATTATGAAATTGAAGTAATAATTTTAAATAAAAAAAAAAATTCATAATATATAAAATAGGTACAATATACATAACACATTACTTGAATACTTTTACGATATAAATAAATTCAATATTATTTTTAATACCCTATGCAATTCAAATATTACTTTTCTTTTTTTTTTTTTTTTTGAAAACTGTTCATAAACATTCATAACTATTTTGAAAAATTCACTAGAAGTTTTATAGGAATAAAAACTGTGACTATATGTAATTTTTAATTATTTTCTACTTATGAAACCTTTCGTAGCTGTTTAGTGAAACTTTTACATAATTACAAAACTTGAAATTCTTCTTGAATTTCTTAAAGTTAAAACTGAAGTACAAAATTTTACTAACCGCGTTTCGTATATAAATAGTTACATTAATTATTGTATTATTATCAGAATCCATCAATTTGTATAATGTTCAAAGAATACGAATTCTCATTTCAGTAGTTGCTGTTTTTATACATTTAAACGAAGAATGAAATATCTACTGTACACCCACTCCAAATCTGTACATCTTTCAATTGCTGAAACCAAATATTAAATCATTAATTCACAAAAAAAAAAATATTTTAATGTAGCTTCGTATTCTTACATTTTTTTACATAATACAAAAAACTTACAAAATATATACAATATATATATATATATATATCTTCCAAATCTTATCCTATGAAACATTAAACATTTACTTTATTGCATTAATTCATTTGTTCAGTCTTTTTAATGTATAAGGAAAACATTTATTTCATTATGATTTATAACGAAATTAAATGCTTTCTTTTTGTTAAATCAGTAGTTCATAAAAATATAAAAGGGAAGATTTCATTGGGCTTAGGAATGCAGAATTTACTTTATTATCATTATTTTTACAGATATCTACTTGAATCTAGGATCTTCTCATAAATGTATGTAATTATTATAGAAATTTACAGTATTATTAGCAATATCTGTAACACTAAATAAGAATACCAAGCATTTTTTATATCTGATAAATGATCATATTCTTGTTGTATACAACCTTTTTCCCTTCGTTGTACATCAGCTGGCCTCATGTTCCACATATGTATACCATGAATAGTCTTCTGGCGTGATATGAAAAGATGGAATTGCGTTTAGGAATTATTTTGAGGTAACTACCCCTCCTATTTGTAGTTTATGAGAAATAAAACTCAAAAGCCTGATTACAATCCAATAACCATTGAGTTCCATTGTTTTTGAAAGCAAAGTCAATAACTGACGCTGAATTCTTGCCTGAGAATAGTAGTTGCACTGTTTAACACTAAACTATCATTCTGGCATTCTATCGTACAAGAGATAGAATAGTAATCATTCAGGCAAACAGCTAAAATAATTCTCCCATTCTCGCTTTGTATATTCAGTGAAAATATTTATAAGCTTCTTTTACACTGTAAACGCATTTTTATTATTATACAATGTCCTTTAGTTATTTTTGTAAAATATATGTTATTATTACTGATATACTATTAAATTTTATTGATAAATACTTTTTAAAAATAGCATTAGCTTTGTTGAAAATTTCTGAAATAAAAAAAAAGAATAATAATAACTCCCTGTTTATCCATTTCGGTTCTATTAATATGCATTAATTTGTCAAATTTTATTAAGGTGAATTATTTGCTGTTCTCTTCATGTTATCTTTTCAATAAATTCCATCGTAAAAAATGATTTTATTACCACAAATTTCCTTATTCATGACTAATGAATTTTCTGAGTTGTCATTGAAAATACATTTTAGATAGAACCTCTCATTATGTATAAAGCAATTTAGATTATAATTACCTGAGATAATGAAAATGCCTTTTACATTCATTTCCTATTTTTGTTTGATCCTTTCATATGTCGAAATGTCATTGGAATTATTCCTGTATTATTGCTTTACAAATATGTTTTAAGGTTTAAAGACAATATTTCCAAAAGTACCTTTACCAAATTATAGTTCTTTTATCCATAATTGATCATCTGTATATGCATAATTTTTTGTTTTTGCTATTAGTCAATGTCATTTATTGAAGCATTATAATATAATTTTTTTTTCTAAATGCAATCTGAACATAATCACACAGCAGATAATATAAAAATGCCAATTTCCATATATCTCTATGTATATTTGTGTATATGAAAGATAAAATTTTCGAATAAGAATAAAAAAAAAAATGTATTATTGTTATATATATAATGTTGAGCTTTATGTCGATGTTACTGCCCCATTTGTGTACAAAAATTATGCAAATCCATGGATATATTTCATGTATATACTGAAATTATATCTGTTAATTATGTAAAAGGAAAATTTAAGGGAAAAAAAGTCAAAGTTCTGAATTCGAAACAATATGTATTATATAATAAATATGTAACTGAAGAAGATGGTACCATAGAAAGTATTTTTGAATAAATAACACATAAAGTGTATTTCTACCATGTATAAGTGGAAAACAATAAATTGATGTGCTTTTCCAAACCGTTTTTAATCCTAAAAGTGTATTTTTTTTTTACTCCGTTTAAAACTATTTATTTGATAAATAATTTCCATGATTCAAAACAATATTATGGAAAAAAAATTTGAACTAATTTTACAAAAATTAAACTTGGTTAAATAGGGTACCATAAATAATTTCATTTAACATTGATAAATAATTTTAATAATTCTTTAAATTTCAGATGAATATTTTTATTTAACTTAATTTGTAGGTTTTCATATTCTTAAGAGATTTATTTTCAAATATGATTTTAAAAAAACATTTTCTATGCTGTTATATGCTAAATTATAACATTGAAATTATTCTTGTTGTAAAAGGCACTGTAGATATATTATATTATAATATGCTAATATTAAATTATATTAAAAAGGCAGATTGTTCGAAGTAATCTCTAATTGAAGCAGGAACAAAATTCAAAATTTTTAGAGAAATAATTTATTTAGAAATTTTATTTTTTATGAAAAAAATTACTGTATTTTATCATAACTAAATATCCTTGTAAGCCAGTAATCCTTATTCCTTTTTTACATCATAGTGCTGCACAAGTGGCAGTTAATATTTTAACGTATACAAATATATATTGTACATCTAACCTTATTTATAATTTATTTTATTACATTGTATTATTCATAGCCATCAGAGGTTCTATTTTTAAAACTCATAAAGCATTCAACTCCTTCTTTACATTCCATTCTGATGACGTCATTTATCTTTTATTTCACTAGGTCTTTTTTACTCTCCCACTAAGGAGGCATTTATCTTCTTTAGCTCTTCAAATGAAGATCCATAGAGCTAATACTACGAATTACGTTGGAAAAAGGAGTTATATTCTTCCATATTCGTGATAAAAAGTAATTTTTATATCAGTAGTATTTGTAACCACGTTTCAGAAATCTCTCCAGAAGCCTTGATTTCAAACGCGGGTATATCAAATTACAGGATTCTGCATCTTAAATATAAATATTTTTGAATTATAGCAACTATTTTATATTAAATAATCTTGAATTGTATCATCAAAAATTGTTCCATGTTAAAAGGCTTGCCTTTGTTGCTGAAGAGGAAATATTATAAACATTGTGCCATAATAAAAAAAAAAATATTTGAAAACTAAAATATTGGGAAAATATCAAAACAAAGATAATTTTAAAAACAAAAAAAAAAATTGAAAAAATGGTAATTAATATATTTAATATAGTTACAAGTAAATTCATATTAAAAATACATCGAAGTTTAGCTATCCAGATGTATGTGTTCTTAAGATACAGTAGAATAATGTTATTTGAAATTTAAGGTTTATTTTTAAAGAAAAAAAAAATTAAAATTACAATAAATGTTAAGACTTAATTAATCTAAAATCAATACTGTTTTAGAAAAATACACTGCATACTTCATAAAATTAAATTAATCTTTTATTATTAGTTCTGAGATTAACATATTTGATAATTTAATTTTAAATTTAAATCAATTTAAAATTCTATACTTTTCAGTAAAATGAAATTCAACAAAGCCCCATCTTATTATTTCATTCCACAAACAAAGTTATTTCTAAAATTGTCCTTAATGATACAATTATTAACCGATAAATAACTGATTAATAATGTTAAGAATTAGAAATACATTGATTAGCATAAGTAATCCTTGCATGTCTATGAGTGTATCGAAACAAGATACCTTATGACTGTATTTCAAATTAACTACATGTTCAAATGTTAATCTTAATGTCAAAAGTTTTTCATTTGTATATTAACACTAAACAAAATATTAATGTTAAACATTTTCATAAGCGTTAGGATACTAAGAAGAAAGTGTTATGAGATTGTGCTACTCTAATGGTGGGACATTTCTGAATCAGCTGCTCATTCTCTTTCATCAAACAAGACTTCCCTAACTTAATTTATTCTTTTATTTCTGATGACTAGAAGAAACAACAAGAACTTGTGATCGGAATTAATATGAGTAGTTTCATTGCTAATAATATGATAAGATTACACTATTTTTCTTTGATCAGGAGTAACAATAAATGGTACTTTTGAATTGTATTTACTATACCATTAAACAAATTTGAAGATATTTAAAAAAATCAGATTTTTATTTATTGTAAATTAGAGTGAATAATTTTAAAGCTTAGAAATGATATTGATCTTTTACATCAAATTGTAAACTTCTGTAATACTGATTTATCATAACAAACTTAAAATTTACCATTAAACAGTTCTTCACTACAAATAATTCTCAACCTCACTTTAATTAATTATCTTATGGATCTGTGATTGATTGTCATATCTTTCCATCATAAAGGTTGGCCAGTTTTGATATGTATTTATATTAAATCATGGATTATATAATTTATATTAATGAACATGTTACAAATAGCATGCATATTTTTTTTTTGGGGGGATTTATAAGACTATTAAATATTTTTTTTTTATTTACATCACATATTTTTCTTATATTTATATCATCTAAATACATTATTACAAACATAAGAAGAAAAGAAATATAGTTCAGTTTGTTTTCTTTCAATTAATATATAAGGATAAGGATTTTGTTTGCCTGTTTTACTGGCCTGTTTTAATTTTTATTATTTAAATATTTTTTACATTGTTGCAGTATAGTTTTTTTTTTTTTTTGTCGTCTATTAACATAAAATGTGTAGGAATTTACAATGTATCCTTATTTATAAAAATAATAATAACTGAAATTACCAACATATATTTGCATCTAGGAAAATAAATAAAAATTATCCGAACAAGTAGATCTGGGTGATCTGCGGGAAAAGGAAGAGAAGATGAAATTTAACAGCTACACCTTTTGGTGTCTTAATGGACTCAATTATCTAATTAGCCTTCCTGACTCCAATTCATCTTTGTAGATAAAAGGATGTCAAAATGGTTGCCGCTTTTTAAAAAATAATCAGAATTGACTAATGACAAAGAGCCTAATGTGGATCTTTACATCAGGCTGACTTATAAATTGCCAAAAGCAAACACGGGCCCTTAATAGAAATCTTGCACATTCACAGATGGGAATTCCAAACAACAATTAAGATCTACTCAGCAAATGACAAATGGACAAGCGAAAAGATCATAAGTGTAATGATTCGATGGCCCAGTAATCGAATATGAAAATAATTTAGAATCCAATCCTTTTGATTATATAAAGCAATGTTGAAAATAAAATAGTAGGGGAAGACGTGAGATGATCTAACATCGATTCAGAGAAAATACAACAATATAGAAAAGTTGGAAATGAAATAACATGAAAATGTAAATAAAAGTAAAATGGATTTCTAGCCTCATCAAATGACAGACAAAATGCATAGAGCTGCCATTCTCACTACCTTATATATCGTGAGATGATCTTCTAGCCCCAACGAAAAGACCGACAGAATTCAAAAGAAATTCAAATCACAGTGCCTACAATGTTTACATGAAATGGTTTTCTAGTATCAACATGTAACCACCAAAATTAAGGTCCAGCCTATAAATGATTAAAATTATTTATGCTTGAACTTGCCCCCAATGTTAACAATGCATAAGTATTCTTATAAATGTTATTCATTTTTATTGATGTGTATAAATTGTCCAATTATAATATAACTATATGTAGACATAAAATTTTCTAAATCATAAATATTATTTGCATAATTCCTATTAGACAATTAATGTCTGAATTTTCTGATTCATCAATTTCACGCTCAGTGGAACTCCTTTACTTTTTATGATATTATTTCAATTTTTGTTTTGCATAACCTACATTATATTATGCATAAAAATTATTTTTATTTTTATTTTTATTGTCTTCTTTATTTTTGAGTGTGTCTGGAACATATCTTGTCGTATGACAAGATTCCAGTCTAAAAAAGCAAATCTGTCGGGTTATACATGATCTTGCAGTATTTATTTGATGCGAGATTTTATTAATTATTGTGGAACGCAACGAAAGAGATTAATTTAGTTAAATTTTTATGGAACTTGTTTAATGGGTGTATGTTATTGCGGATCTAATTAGCAAAATTTTATGTTGGTTTAAAAGTTTATTGGGTTTTGGTAATTGTATTTCGGCGATTTTGTTACCAGTGGAGAAATTGATTTTGTTAATTTATTTTTCATTTACCAATACCACATTTTTTTATCTTTTATTGCAAGTCATCAAGCCTTTAGAACAAAAGAACTATGCCATTGTGAAAGCTCTAGTTTTAAAGTAGGGCTGAATTTAATATCAATCAATATCGCCCTCTTTGTCTGTAACATGTTTTCTATTCATAAAATCGATTATAATTATAAATATTTATTAGCGTATAGCATGCTTGTTAACTTCATTTGTATCAAGAATGATTCCATGAACTCTGGCGAAACATTTGTTTCATTTGCAAATTCCCCTTACTGTTATTGTTCTTTATAAATATTAAATATTTACCTTAAAACTTATCAATCTATGGAATTGAAAACTTTCGAAAATCAATGAAATTCCTGTAAAAAGGAACATTAAATTCAGCTCTTTATTATATAAGGAATAATTTAATTATGCATATTACTTAATAATAATATCTATTTAATATTATGTATAGTCGTTCATGAATATCTGTAGAGGCGCAACAGCTCCAAATCTGAAATTAACCTGTTCTTCCTTTAACGCATTTACAACTTTATTTATTAATCTTTTGACAAAGCCTGTTTCAAACAATTTTCTGATATTGATAACAGACTAATTCATTTCCTATAATCACAAATAGGAAATGTAGATGGTAGTTGCCCAATAGAACACTAAATTTATTACTAATTTTTATAAAAATTTCATTGGATTTTTTAATGTCTTTGATTTCATAAATTGAGAAATTTTATATAAGTAAAATACTTCGTATAGTAAAAATATCATTATAAAGGAACAGTACAAAAGGCAGCAATTTGTCTGTATGAGTTACTATTATTATTATTATTTAAATGTAAATTATAATGATTACCTCCATCTTTTAGGTATCGTTTCAGTTTTTCACAATGCACTAAATATAGAATAAAGACGTTTTACAATTTCGACGATGTTGACCTTCATTGTTTCAATTTGATCATTACTCCATACTGCACCTGTTAGTTTGTCTTTTAATTTGGAATTACACTGAATTAGTAGTACAATACACTGGATTAGTGGTGCGTGGAATATTTAAAACCACAACCTGGAAATTTTTAGGTTTATATTTACATCTTAGAAGTCTTGTTTGCATATTTCGATGTCTGTCTTATTTCAACAATTAATAATATGGTCTGATCTGAAATAAAAGCAAGTTTGATTTTCTATTATCTACATGGTTTCACTAGTAATCCATTGTTCTTTTCTAACATCTCTTATTTCTTAATTCTCCTGGAACAGCATAACATTATATTCAATAAACGTTTCACAAAATTGCTTCCGATGTTTTAGATGGATTTAAATTTGGGTTTTATTCTCCTTAGTATTATTATAGTTTAGTATGTCTTTTTTTCTAGAATAACCTTCTCTAATTCACTTGTTTTATTGTGGATGAATAAAAACAGTCTAATTTTTTTCATTTCCTTCACTTTTGCTAAGTTTTTCAGTCGAAGCTTTAAAAATACCATGCAGCCTATTAGTGACCTATATTTAAAATTCACATTATTTTTGAGGCAGCTTTTCTGAGGAAAAGAGCAATTCTTATTTCATGCATATTTTTCATTTTCGTTTAAAGTAAATTTTGTTGCCACTGGTTTCTAGTTTTCAAAGTCTGCCCATTTAACTTCACCAGTCTTTAAATATTTAATTTGTATCATTTGAAACCTGTGCCATTTAACTCATAATTTACAATATTAAGCTTCAATTTTATTCATTTGTTTTGATTTAGGCGTTGAATCTATCTGTTTCAAAGGTTCAATGACCTTTGAAACATCACATGTTCTGAATCTTCTATATGTGGTCTTGGAAATCATTATATCTTTAACCAATAGAATTACATCAGGCAAACTTGCATTTACCATATTGAAAGCTTTTAAGGAAAAAAGTGATTATCCCTTCACATAGTTTTCGACAATTTATCTGCTTATACTTTAAGTACTGACTATTCATTTTATTTGTCATTTAGAACATGTATAAGTTATATGGAGACTAATGTTTGATCTCATTTACCAGAGAATAATATATGATCAATAACTTTTTTTTTAATATATGCTCAACTTAAATATTTAATGATTTAATTGAATATATTCAGTTAAAACTTGAATAAGCTAATAAATTTGTTAATCAAATACATTCTATTAGAGTAACAATATTCTTTATAATATTAAAGCTGCAGTAGCAGAGAGATATCGAAAGTTAAGAGATTAATTTTAATCAAAACCTATCCCATTAACACTTTTTAAAACTTACTTTCACTCATAAGATGCGATGTCTTCTGAATAATTGCATTAAAACCTCACTTAGAGATTATTATATTTTGTCAGAAGCCAAAGGCTGTAAAAGAGAAATACTTTCCACCTAAAAAAGCAGAAACCATAGATTTGATAAATGTCGAAGTTAATGCTCTCAGAAACATGAAAGGGAAGTGTCACGTGCCAAGTCATGCCCGATAAATAAAAAAGAAACTGCTTTGAAATTTCAAGTAGAGGCTGTTATTCGGTGAATCGAAGTAAGGACTGGAGGGAATTTAAACCCCAAAATATAAGTAATCTATCGACTGTCAGGAACTTGTGCCTTAGAACACCACCTTAATCTAGTGAACAGGGTGACTGAAATTGTCTGTTTGCCCAACCCAATAAACCATCGCCGTTTTTTTCTTATTTGGGATCCATTCAGCATTAGATAGAATGACGTGTTCGATAATTCATGAAATACCAAAAAAAAGTAGTTATTTAATATGTAATTTTTGGATGGGGATAATTAAGAAATAAATTTGAATTTATGTTGGAAATATATTTTGTTGAAGAAAAATGATGTGAACTTATTCATTAATATTTTAATAAAAATTATAAAAATTGAATAGAAATTATCACACATTATTTTTCATTAGTAAAAATATAATTTGAGTGTAAAAAGAAATAAATATATTTTAACTTTCCTTAAATTTATAAATTATTTCAATTAATTAGCATAAAATATATCATAAAGCAGAAAGCAAAAAAAAAAAATTACACTTGTTTTAAAAGTTAGTTTGAAAAAAAATTTCTTTCAATAATTTGAAATTTAGAAATTATTTAATAACCTAAAAAAAAAAATTATAAATATTTAACTCGTCGAGTATGAAATTAATTGTAGGAGTATCAAATCGAAAGCAATTCAATTTTTGTAATACTAAAATGAGTATACAGTTCAAGTTTCAAAATATGTTTAAAGAATCTATAAATAGATACTTTAAACATATAGTAGTTTAAAAAAATATCTATCAGTGTTTAAATTTCTCACTTAAATTTAAAAAAATTAATTTTTAAAGTATCACAGTTATTTTTCTTAAGTGTATTTACTATTACATATAGGAATCATATTAGTTAAATTAAATTTCTTCCAAGTGTGAAGCTATACACGAAAGATTAAGTTTGTACTGGAATATCCAATATTAGGGCATCATCATAAAAATAAATATTTACTCAAAACAAATGACATTTGTATTTAATAACACATATATTTTTATGGAAATTATGTTTATAAGAGGGTGTGGTTGATTTTGAAATTGGTAATGCAATATTTCTTGTCAAAGGTTTACCTTTTGCAAGATACTTCTTCAAGAAACGTATAAGTGATCTCTTCTCATGAGAATAATTCAAAAATCACAACTATAATTTTAGAATACCATAAAACTATGACGACAATTTATAAACGCAACTAAACCGAGAAGAAGTTGTAAACTGCGTTCGAGATCTTTTTCGTTGGTAGTTTTAAAATGTACTTGTTATGCTGTATACGTTAAATTAAGGTGGATTCAATGTAATACAACTCGAGGGAAATATTTAATTTATAGAATATGGCATTCAATGGCCAGATCCAAATTTTCTCTCGAAAATGAATCAGATGGTGTAGTCTCTACAATTTCTCCCTTACAAGATATGAATCCTTCTGGCACAAGCTGTGAAGTAACAGCATTTATGGTATGCATTTACATTTTACATTGTACTGGTAATATTAAAGAGATGTCGAAATTTTCAGCAATTCTGCAGACCAATTCTTGTGAAATATACGCTTACTGGCCATTATTTTCGTGAAAAGAAGAATAACTGTCGTAAAGAGAATATGACGTACAACTACACATACAAAGAACAAGTAAGTAATACAGTTAGGAAAAGTTAAAATAAGCAAGCATTTTAAGGATTAAACGTTTTACAATCAGTGCTCGAAATAGCTTCCAACCCCAGTTTGAGATATAAAGCGATGGAGCATGTATTAGCATATATCTGAACAACCGATAGGCACCTTATGCTTATTTCCGGCTGTAACTGACAGTCTGACCAACAAGATCTTCAATAAACTCAGTGAGATAGTCATAATCATATATAACTATTTATTAATATGTATTAATTCATTTTTTGTTTCTATAGAAGAATGAATTAGTGGTCAAATCTAGTGAATACAGTGGCTAAGGGCAGATCCGCATCCGATCAATGTTAGCCGTAAGAGTCATTAAGGCCAGTTCTGATGCACCTGCTGAAGAGACATGGGAATCCATCATGATGTAATAATATTATTGTTTTTGCAGTTGAAAAAATATCAGAAAAATGTTCCAAGACATTTCGTAAAAAATGTCATATATATGGCCCAGAAATATACGCGACATGCCTGACAATTTTTCTATTGTACTATAATTCTTAAACCCCTGATATGTATTTTCATTACTATTGCTAATTGCTTTCCGCATCTATTCTAAAAAAAAGTTTAATCATTTATATGTTTGTTTCATTTGACTTTATGAAGCGTCGTTCTCATATACTTGTTGGCCATATCTTCCTCACATGCAACACTTACACATATCATTTCAGCATTCAAATCACTTTATAAAATCTGCTTATTTAGGTCTCTTTTACAAAGCTTTACATTCTGTCGTATATTTTAGTGACACCTTGCATGTAATGTCAAAAATGTCAGATGCAGAGTTTCTTTTGAAAAGAAGGATTAAGATGAATTGCTTCTTTTTTCCCTTATTGAATCAATCACACCCGTAAAGAAAAAAAAAAATAATTACATTAATCAGAAGTATTTTAATTTTAAGTTTCAGCAATAATATTTAGCTTATTTAGAAACATTTGTCAATCGAATTTATTTCCTTTTATCTTTCCAATATACAAACTATATTTCATCTTAAAGAAGTCCCATCTTATGTTAAGTTTAAACATGAGAAAAAAAAAAATTACAATTATAACTTCAAAGTTACGATTTTTAAAAAAATAAATGCGAAAAATTTGATTTAACTAGAATTAATCAAGACGCAAAATAAATTTTGACAGACATTAAATGAAGACACAATTTGAAGAACTGCTGAAAAAAATAATTTTTATTTTAATAACTTTATATAATATAATAATTACACATGTTCTTTTTTTTTAACATACATTAATAAGATTACAACAGAGCACAGAAATCAAGTTTTCATTTCAAATTCTGATGTGAAATGTCCTAGAATAAATAAAAAAAAAAAAATTCAAATGTACTAAAATGAATGTTCTAGAAATTTTTAAGCATTCAATATAATTCAATTAAATTACAACGTATTATTAGAAAAACAATACAGTAATTATTACACACTTTTAATGGAAATGCTATTTACAAATTATTTAACGAGAAAACTAATTATGTTTACGTAGACTATGTGTAAATATTCGTATTTTAAAGAATTCGTATTGCTAGAAGGTAATTAGAAAAACATACGAAGATAACATTTACAATCTCAAATGTCAGTGATTATTATACTGGTACAATAGCAAATCATTATTTAAAATTCCATCTCCATTTATAAGTCATTGGATATCAAATGGAGTTATTCTAATAATAATGAGTTATATTAGAGTTATATTTGTAGCCAGAATAGTAGAGATATTTTAATAGTAATAATATAAATGTATTTCATATATACAATATATTTTAAAAGTAATAACATATTTAAATTAATTTTTTTTTCGTCTGTGGAATAACGTTTAATTATACGAAATCCTTATTCAAATTGACCTTCGACAAAAATTCACTTTTCCTTCGATTGGTTAAAAACTAATAATAATTAAATATTCCAGTGCACATTTGGATATTCAACCAAGGGTTTAATTTAGCCTTTTTAACAATTCTAATTTCACAACTCAGTACAAAAATGTTCAGTATGTTTCAAAGTCTGAAAAGCTTAAAATATGTACAAAAATAGCAGATTACATACGATAATTATTGTATAAGCCGAAAGGAATATTTTTATTTTAAGTATTTATCTAATTGTTGTAAAACATTTATTTATTGTTTCATAATGGACATGAGATCTTTCTATACAGATACGGCAGACTTATAGCAAATAATGTCTGACTCAAGGTACACCATATGTTTCACTTACCTGATAATTGCAGCAAATATACAAAAAGGATTAAATGAAAAAATCCACAAGATTCTTACAAATATAAACAATCAGTGATAATTTTATAAAATGTCCTTCTTGTTTAAAATCAGTGAATTTAAGGAAACTTAGTAAAATATATTAATAAGTTTATTTAATAAAATTTTAGTAAATAGTGTTATAAAATTTTACAGATATGTATTATTAAAATTAGAATTGTATGTATATTAATAATCTTATATATATTATATATATTTTTAATTATTATGCATCTCTAGTTCGTAAAGAACATATACAATGTTATTATTAATAACTTTAAATATATATGAGTCCCTTGTTCTGCCATGAGTCCTGCCATTCACAAAAACCGATTAAAATTTTGGTTTCAGGCATTTTGAAGAATGCACTCAAAATTCATTTGAAAAACAATATTAAACTGTACCAGTTATTGTTGTAGAGACGCGATTTCGAAAACTTCAAATGACTATACCTACTTTTTTATTGTAATCTGATTTCCCATAGTAAAAAAAAAACACAAATAGCGTTGGAACAGTTCTTATTGGAAGAAAATCCCCGGCGCTAGACACACTAAGAAAACAAAGTGAACACAGTCAATAATTACAACGAAGCCACAGAAAGCAAAATATTTTAATGTATTTCACAAATCTTTCTCGTGACCTCCTTCACACACGATGACACTTTGCATGCGACAGATGATGGATAGCACTGAAGCCGCTACCATGAAAAGATGAATCAATTGAACCTGACAGCTCTAGTCTCTTTCAAATCAGATGCAATTTGTGGATTAAATGCATGCAGATTAGGTTTTAGGTACCCTTGCTGCGAATTGATCTATCTGAAGTTGTGTGGATGCAAGAAGGCGCTCCCCATTTGTGAGGTCTTCAGTCAAACTATTTCAAAGACTGTTTTTTAACACAATAATTGGGTGACAGAATTATTAACAGCCTTCTCAAGTCTCTATGGCAGCCAAGGTCCTCTGATCCAACTCCAATGGAATTCTGCTGTGGGGATACCTGAAAGCTAAAGTGAATGTATTTAGTCGAGATTAGAAAGATGCTTTCAGATGCCAAATTCAACTGATTCCTCTTGCCATGATACGGACTTTAGTGACCTACACCATCTGTTATAAGCAAATTGTAATCGCGTGTAAAGTAGGTAAAAAACACATTAAAATGTTTACTTTCTGTTGCTTTCTATAATTAAGGTTATTTTTATTTGTCTTTTTAGCCTGTCTAACAAACACCGTTTCAACTGCTACAAGCACCGTTTAAGTGCTATTTACAGTTTTCATTACTGAAATTACATTCCAATAAAAATAGTTATTGTTATTTGAAATTTTGTCACTGTAACTGTAACTGTTAGAGTGTAACTGTTGTTTTTCATATGATTCTTGGAGCATACACCAAAATACCTTAAACTAAAATTTTATTCAGTTTTTGTGAATGGGGAATGTGTGCAAGGATCTCATACATCTGGAAAGGGCTTTTCTTATAATCACTCGGCAGTTCGAAGTGAATAGACTTAATTGCAGATTTTCAAACCACTTTATCCTGTAAGCTGGAAATATTGTGAAAAGGGAGAGGAATTTCCAGTAGGCGGCAACTGATTGTAAAGAAATCAGCATCTTCATTGTAGTAATGTAAAGATAGTACCCACCTCCGGAGAAAAGCAAAAAAAGAAAAACAAATAAATAAACAAAAGAACAGAGAAATTTCGCAAGTAAAGGCGTAAAAGCAGTTAACAATTTTTACCGAATGAAAGCCACGATGATAGTACATGTTTCTCACAGCAGCTTGTTTAAGAATAAAGTAGGCAAATTTTCAAATTCTGTGATATTTATGAAAAGTACTTTTCCTTTTGGTCATGAATACTGAATTATACCTTCCCCCTAAGATTATTTCTGATGTTGAAACATTTAAAATGGAAAATAGTTGCAAATATACGAATCGATTATAGGAAGAAGTACACTAAGTGGTTTCATTACCAAGAAAAACATTTTTTTCCACATTTCAGAATTTGCTTTTCGCATAAGGGATATTATGTAAGACATATGTGTTTCTCAATATGCTTATAATAAATTTCTAAAAGATTTCAATTAAATATTTTTATATATTGATTTTTCAGCTTTCATGAAATCTAAATGTATATTTACCCAAGAAAATCTGGAGCTTTTGATATGACTGCTTCAAATTCTATAAAAGATAATTTCCCATCGTCATCCAAATCTCCTTCATCTAAAACTTTTTCAACTACTAATTGAACTTCTTCCTCGTTTGAGTTCTGCCCTTGTAAGAGCTGTCACTGCTTGCTCTAAATCTTTCGGTCCAATAAACTGGTCTCCATCATAATCTGCAAAACGAAACAAAACATCTTTGCGAATAAAGTAACCAGTACAAACTTTAAATTTTATTGAATAAAAAAAGTTCAGATTAATGTTAAATTAGACTATTAAATTTACAAAAAAATAAATGAAAACTAGTGGTGATTAAAATATTAGAAATGTTTTGTTAGATTGGATCAAAATGTCCACGGAGAAAACGATTTGCATTTTATAAACCAAACATGGATGTCTCGAAACTCGACAAGTGATTTGAACAAAAAGTTTCCTTGTGTCTGGAAAGAATATGCATGATAAATTCGAAGGCTGGAATATCTTTCCTTTGGGGGAGAGAAAAGGTTGCCCATGGTTGCCCTTTAGGGAAGATGGGTTCATTTAAAGCTGTCGTTAAAATTGTTTGTGCAAAATAGCAAGCTTTCATTTTTATGATAATATATCTGCTGTTTGAGATTAACGACTGTCAAGAAATTTTAAAAAAAAATAACAAAGCAATTTATATCGATAATTGATGTTAGAACTATAGTTGCAAATATTAAAATGGTGTAATAATATATAATTCATACGGTAGTACTTAAAAATCAACTTTTGAAATTTTGTTGGAGCATCCTTCCACATTGTTTCATGGTATAAAAATGAATTCGATAAAAATTTCAAACTTTTAAAAATAAGTTATATCTGCCCCTTCAAAGTTGTAAAGGCTTGAAAACTCAAGAAATTTACAAAAGTTAAATAAATTTCACTTCTCAAATTATTAATGTAAGTAATAGTCGATAACAATTTTTCACCAATTTAGGCTTGTGTTACGTATAAAAATTGAAATCTTTTATATTTTAATAAATTATATATTAAAGGAAAGTTAGTAATTTCCATGATATTTTCTATTTCTATTTTTATTTTTAGTATGAAAGTCAATAAGCTAGTATGACCTTTCCTGTAATTTAAAACCTTTTAAACCTTTTAAACCTTTATTGTCCTCATTTGAGAAAAAAATTATTAATTTTCAATAGGGCACCTTATCATTTTGATAAAAACAATTACTGTATTTTTTCCAGATATTCAAATCACGTTTTAGAGGTTGCTATCACGTGTGGTCAAGATCATCTATCACACGACGGCACCGACTTCCCTTATAAATTAAAAATCTGAAATTTGCAAGAGTTTCATTTATAAAGTAGATAAAAATAACATGTGTTTCTGTAATTTGTTTTTACTCTCAATTAAATACCCACCCTAATGTTTGTATTTTTTATAATTCAAAACTGTTATCAATTAAAATTAATAAATTGATAAAATCAATAATGATCTTAAAATTTTGTTGAATCGAAAAATTTAAAAAAATCAAATATTTATCATTCGTAAGTATTTTATAATTTTCATAATGTTCCTTTTATTTTTATGATATTAACTGTTAAATATATTAAAATGCACATTAATTCTAAATTAAAATTATAATTTTAAATTCATTAGAATTGAAATTTGTAAGATTTTCAATTCATCCGTTCAATTCTATTATTACAAGTGAAAAATTGGATTGTAAATAATAAAGGATTAGTCTCTAAAATAAAAGTTAGAAAAAGACAATTAGAGCGTAAGGTTATGGAGGGTTGGATGAAGAACTGCAATATATATTTCTTATAATTATTATATATATATATTATAAGAAAACAAAAATTAATTATAATATATTTATTTATTCTATAAGCAAAATTTTTAACATAATATTAATGATTTCATATTCATGTATGATTGAATTTAATTATATATTATTTCATTAAAACTTGTTTTTATTTGTTGCTCAACATTAATTTTTGCACAGTAGGGTTAATTAGATCAGGACCTACTGTAAATGTTGGATACTACCACTAATAAACGTTCATACCACTTCAGAACTTCAATCTGAAGCTTGTGGTACCAAAGACCAAAGCGCTGGACACTTGCCATACGATGGTAGTATTTTGATAGAAATACTGATACTAAGACAGCACATAAATATGCGGAATAATTTTTGTGATTAAAAATATGTTATTCAATATATAAAAATATATCTAGTTCCAAAAAATCCTTTTTTATATATCTTCCTTTATATATCTTCCTTTATACCACTTTGAAATATCAAAAAATAATAAGCAATACAAATAAAATTGTTTAAATCCTGAGGAAATAATTTATTTCTAGTTTCCATTTTATTTCAAGCCAACATATTAGAACATTCGTCAATAACGTCTCAGCCAGGATGAAATGTGCCAACATCTGTTTTTTATTTGTTTCCCATTAAAAAAAACAACTTTATAACAACATTTTTATAACAGTTATTGTTTTAAAAATTCCCTACGATTTTAATAGATTCTACCAAAACAAACTATATTTCAGAATAGTGTTGAACAAAGCATAGTTGTTTTTTTGTTGGTAATGCATTACATTGAGATACTGTTTATAGATAACTTTTATTCCGGCTAAGATTGATTAAAATAACCAAAACACATTAAATTAAAGTATGTATTAAATCAGATTCTTTATTTATTATTTTTCTTTACATATACAAACACTTATTTACCAATACCCATACCCACTCACCTACAAATAACACACACACATTACACACAATACATTACACACACACATATATATATATATTGCAACATTTTTTTCACGAGAAGTGTTTTGGCATTTCATTCCCAGGAGAGAGTAATGTATGTTATTTGAAAAATATATAATAAATCAATCACTCATATTTGACACCAGACGAGTTTTATTGCGAGTGCAAGTGCATTTTACACCAATGAGAACAACATGTCTCCTCAAATCTGATAGCAAATTTTCGGCATCGTTCTGAGAAAATTAGTAAATGTCTGTACGACTTTCTCAGGTCAAATAATTACAGATTAAATATCAACGAATTGATATATCATGAGTTTTTCCATCATGATTGGTGATAGACCACGATCTGAGAAATGCCTACTCCAATGAGAAGTGAGGAAGCAGACGGATTGTCTTAAAATGATATTTTTATTGAAGAACAGAGACAGTTCTATGACAAGTGGACAAGAAGTGTTAATTTTCTTTTTTTCTGGAATGACTGCATAGGCCAAATTATGCAAAGTGAGGCCTTTGTGGTTTCATGTTATTCATGTTATCATGTCGTTGTTGTTATGTTCAACGTGTGATAATTAAGGTCTGCCACAGACTACTGCATTGGATTCGTCGAACTCGAGAACTCAGCCCTTAGAGTGAACTGCACTTGTGAAAAAATTGTCTTTAATTTTCATTTTTGTAAATACCGTTTTATATATGTATGCAATGCTTGTAAATAAGTTAAAGCATTCCCATGAACTTAAAAGTGAAACCGTTATAAATCTAGTATATATATATGCATTTATTCACCCTTACTCTTAACCCCTTCACATACAAACACTCACGTAGATGTAAATTCACACATACACAGATCTATATAATATAAATTAAAAAATTATATTTACATGCATAAATTCATGGATTTCTCAGAAACTGTGTACTATAATTTTTATGAATTTCTCAGGAATGATATAAAACATTATGACGCATAAATATAACGGAAAAAATTTAAGAGACTGCATATATAGCATGAAACATCAAAAAATGGTAACAAAATGTGACAAAGAGAATTTGAGAAAAAAAGAAATAACTCAAAAATAATTGAAGCGTTACAAATATATTGTGGAATGTGATTTATACTGACTTTTACACACATATCACGGCACGTTTTCATACTGGCAATAAGGAGTCTTTGCTGCCATGGTATTTTTTTAATGTTCTCACTTTCAAGAAATTCGTCAACGACGTTTCTCGATATGGACGAGAATCACCGTCCATAAATAAAAAGTCAGAACTATATGCACAACTTAAAATTCTTACATAAGGTTCTAAGACCTCATTCAGATATCTCTAGGCGGTCACAGATACACTCTTGCAAACGAGTAGGGGTCATTGTTCCTCCCAAACCATCACAACTCCACTACAGGAAAGATCCCGGTCCGTAATTTCTATGTATAATTTCGTGTTCCTGACTCCTTCCAAGTGTAAACACGCTTAGAATCACCCGGGAAACTTAACCTCAATTCATCAATAAAAAGTACATGGATCCAATGGTGTTCATGCCAGCTCTGATGTTCTTTGAACCAATTAAAGCGACCTCTCTTTTGTTGTGATGACAGGAAACACATACCATTGGCTTTCTGGTATAAAATCATTTTTCCTTAAATCTTCTGTATACTGTTTGCCATGATACAGCTGTTCCAGTGGCGACTGCAATTCTGAACTTTATTGGCGAGCAATATATTTACTGTTACTACGGGCAGTTATTATCAGCTGTCTATCTTCGAAGCTATCGATCTTCCGAAGCAGTTGTCATTCGTGTACGACTTTGTTCAGGTCTTCTTACAACAGTTATATCGTGTTGAAATTATATGCATAACGTAGAGACTGTCTGTCTTGAAATATTCAAACATTTGGCTGCTTCCATAATTGGCTGCCTTGCTTCTAAACAGTCTATGAGAGGCCACTTCACAGATTCTTCTAAATGATGTTTCGAAGGCATAACAAACCAATTTGATTCCTTACAAACTGAAATTAAATGGTGCGTTGCAGAAATTTAATCGGACATTTATTTTTGAGGAAAGCACTTGATTCCGCATTGGATGACGTAAGCCTAGATTTGCATATCAGAAACCGTTTGATAACTTTTGATTAGATCATTCTAATTAGGCTTGTTTTGTATGCATTCCCTACAAACACAGCTCTCATTGATTGGATAATTCACAGAATATCATTGTTTTTGAATATGTAAAGATAAATTTGGATATGGGGGTATATAGATACACACTTATTCATTCAAACCTATATCCTTTCACATACAAATATCTACACACATGCACATGCACATGCAAGCGCTCATACACATTGCCGCACACCAATGTAAATTCACGCATATATATATATATATATATATATATATATATATATATATATATATATATATATATATATAATGCATATAAATATATCAATAAATGTGTATGTAATGTATACACAAAACACCATACACCCATACATACGCCTATACACTGAATACACCTATACACAAAACACATTGCACACAAGCACACAGCATATTGATGTAAGCAATTTTCATCGTTCCAATATTTTAGACACATGCATGTGTACACACAACGCGCTATATTTTTCACATACACACACATATGTAAATACAAACACATATTCTCCCACATACACGCGCGCATGTGCACACACAAACACACACACGCATATTGATGTATGTAGCGATTTTTGCATCGTTCAAATATTTTAGATCTAGGGTTTATTTTATGTTAATTTTAATGTAAGGAACTTACGCTTATTTAATGCAGAAGTTCTATGTTTTTACCAAAAGGATTTTAAGAGTATTTAGTATATTAAAAAAAAATGCAAGATTATTTTTCATATAATATGAAACTTAAAAAAAAGGAAACAGGATTTCTAGCGTATCAAATAATACCATTCAATTCTTCCCATCTTAAGAAAGAGGACTGAAGTATGTGCAGCAGATAAATGCTGCAACAAAGATGCCTACTTCACGTTTCACTTACCGTATATTTTGAAAGCATAGACCTGTTTGACGTTGCGAGGCGCCTGCTCGCTGAATACAGAAAACATGTCGAGGAAATCATCGAATGTCAGGTTTCCACTGCCGTCGTTCGAAAACACTTTGCAAATCCTCTGTCGGAAAGGATTCTCCTGTAAGCGAAAGAACAAAACAAAACTATCCTTCAGCATAAGCAAAGTGATCCGTGTCAAGAGAAAAGCATTCGAATTCAAAGCATAGAACAAAAAAAAGGAATAAAAGTTATTTTGTACGTTTAAAATAGTATGAAATGCAATTTGAATATGCTATGCATTGCTTTGTTTCAAAATATTTTCTAATGTTAAAGAAAATGATTCTGTACATTTTTAAAAAGGACACACATGGACAGTAAAATTTTCTAGTTATAGAGAAGGAATTTAAAAATGATATTAGTGGTTGTGACGTATTATACTACCGTGCCCTAAGACCAATTATTTTTTCAAAAACTATTTGTTTATTCTTCCAAATTTATTTCGTCGCTTGCAAAGTAATCCCCTCCGGACACAATGCATTTATGCCAACTTTTTATCAACCTCTATGCATGCTAAATAGTCATCGGCAGGGATGATTTCAAAGCGCGAGGCGATTCACGTTGAATCTCTTCAATCGACTTCAAAAATGGTATACCCGGAGTTGTCTTTTGAGTTTAGGAAATAGCCAGAAGTTGTTCGGTGGTGTGGACTCAATAAGGTAGTTGTAGAACGATATGGTTTTCATTTTTATTGAAAAAGTCACAAAGAATCAACGCAGTGTGAGCTGGCTCATTCAGTGTTTTCTGTACCAATCGAGATTTGACGCGTTTGAGGCCCAAAAGGAACTTTGACCGATCCTTTTAAATTCTAACATCATCAGCAAGGTCTCTAACTATAAATCGACGGTTTTGCAAGCATCAAATTTTATTTTTGGACTTGAGCGTCATCGGTTGTAGTTGATGGTAGACCAGATGACTCTTCGTCTTCAACGCGCTATCTGCATTTTTTAACTGTTTATACCACTTCTAAACATTTCTTTCCGATATAGGAAGGCTCGCCGAATGCCTTCTGCAACATTCTATACATTTTCGCAAACAAAATTTAAAATTTAATGCTAATGTTCTTTGCTCAATTAATTCAGACATTTCAAAAATCGCTGGCATCAGTTTTACAGTGTCACAAAACCCAAGCGTAACTCAAACACTAATGAATATTTTGACGTCAAATTTCATACAAATGCAAAGGACAGTGCCATCAACCTAAAAAAGAAAAACAAAATTGAAATTCCATAAGGCCGGGAATTTTAAATTAAACATTGGTATTTCTTTTTGGACATAGTATAACAGTTGTGCAGGCACGACAGCAATATTCCATGAACAAACTGGTGGTGTGTATTATTCAGTTGGCAGCAAAGTTTATTGCTGTCAAAGCAATCATAAATGTCAAAAGCATTACACGGGAACCTGTTAAATCCCTATAATTACTCTTTGTATAGCATTCTAAATATACTTTAACGTGTTAAATTGTAGAGAATACTTCTGACCTCCTCCAACAGCGTTCCATGGATTGCAACATTATGAACTTGTTGAATGAAAGTGTCGTATTTGATGTTAAATCTATAGATTTGATATCATCTGATTGTTTGCTCTGACTGAATTATAGTATTGCCTCACAGGCATATTCGCCTACAAAATTATACTTGCGCCACCAAATATGTTTCTTTCAAGGAACTGATAGAGTTAACAGCAAGTTCTGAACACTTAACAGACCAAAAACCTTTTGAGTCACTTTGCTGATAAAATTTCGACTCATCAGTAAAGAATACATATCTCTATTTACCAGCAATTAAACTGACATAGATACGCAGTTAAACCGTTCATAGGGGGCATACGCAATGCTGCATGTCCGGCATACAAATATCCTTCGTGAAGCCTTCTGTACACAGAATTTGCTATCCTACAACTAACTATTATCGTTAGTGAGGATATGTAGTCTGAGGAGTTTTTTTTTTTTTAACATTTTTATATGGATTTGATACCAAAGGATATGATTTTGTGATTATGATATGTTTTCTTTTATTAAATCTGCCACGTATTAATAGTAAGTTAGTTTTAGTATATAAGCGGTACTACGGTACAAGATAATATAAATCAAAAGTTGATGAGTTGGCTTCCTCGAGCTTTTAAGAAAGCAGATCATTGAAAAAAAAAAAATTTCCTACAAATACGATTAGTAATTTAAAATTAATTATTGTAATTCATTACATAAAATATATTTCACTTTCTGTCTATTTAATAAAGATTATCATGTCAATCATGCAGATTTGCTAAATCTGTTGAGCACTTTTCTACATCAATAAGGAAGTACACAAAAATTGGGTAAAATATATTACTTCTTATTACTGTGGTTAGTATTTATTTTATTATATAATATTTATTTCGCCCACGTAAAAGCACACTCAATCATTAAACACATTCTAAACAGTAACGAGAATGAAATCAACAAATAACGACAAGTTTGCCAAACAAAAGCATTATTTCTGTAAATTTTGCTACAAAAAGTACGTATTCGTTATAAGTATATAAATTATTTCAACAATCTTTCATACCAGAGTACATATTATCCTTGAATTCTCTATCGTCATTAACCACAGTTATTAAATTATTTTCGTCTCTTGAGATATTATGACGGCGGTATACAATTTCACCTGGAATGCGTCTAGAATTGCTTGAACGTCACTTTTAAATGAAGATGGAAGACCTTTACGGTAGGAGAGTTCTTACTATGTGACATGATTAATTTAAGTTAAGAAATATGTTATGACTTCGTTAACTGAAGGTGAAAGATGGCAAGTTAAATGCCCAGCGCGATTAAAATAAATGGACGTTTCTAAAAGGCCACGAAAGTGGAAAGAGGAATATTTATGTTTACTTTAATTTATAACATTTGTCACAAAAATTCACATTTTTGGAGTTTTATATAGATAGAAGTAAAGCGAAAGTTAAAAATAAAACAAAATGCATTTTTTAATTGCAATATTTGAATTTTCAACATTTTTTTCTGTTTGATTTGGTTCGAAATCATAATTAAATGAAATGCAGATATATATAAACATATTAAGGAAAAATAATTAATTATTAAATTAATGAAATGCATTTTTAAATACAAGCTATAGTTTAAAAGTTGAAATACAGCATTAACATGAATAAATATAAACTTTAAATTTTCAAAATTTACATTATTTCAATTAAACAATGATAATTGTAATTATAGATTAAATAAATATATATATATATATTTATATATATATTGATAAATATTATAACTTCATACGATATTTTTTGTGCGGAGGAATTTCTATATGAATATTTCATTACAATATATGATCCAGTTTATAAAGAAGACAATAATAGAAATGAAAATAATTTTTATATTCTATTGCAGTATTATTCTATGACAATTGTCTTTTTATTGTACAATTAAATACCTCTCAATATTTAAAATTCCAAAATTAGCTTGGTTTTATATTAAAACAACAGTTATTTTATGAATTAATTTTTATTATAAAATAATTTAAAAAAATTTATTAATTTTTTAACGTACAGTAGGCGATAATTTTGCATAAGTAATTTTTTTGATTTCCATGGGAAAGTAATAATTTCTAAATTTTGAGATAAATAATTGATTGCCACACGACAAAACCATCACTTTACGTTATATTTAAAAACTCCAAATTTTTTATGCATATCTTTTAACACAATGAGAGGGCCTTTGAGAAGTTTAAAGCAAATGATTGTCTTTGAGAAGGATTTATTCCAAATACAATTTGATAAATAAATAAATAAAAAATAAATAAAATAACCTTTAGTTCTGGCATTTTTCCACTTTGTCCAAGGGAACCGTCACAGTATGAGCTTCTTCTCCTGTCATGACCTGGGAACGCGTTGCGGGTCAATTCTCTGTAACGCTTGAACACACTGCAGCAAAATAAGTAAACACAGTACATAATCAAAAAACAGGAATAATAGAAATATTGCAAGACCTATAGCATACTGCACAAACTCACACAAATTAATATCTTATTACACATACTAAAATCCCAAAGAATATAAATTAAAAAAGCAAAAACTATATATGCACATACTATATACAATATATATATATAGCATACTGCACATATAAAAAAAAATATATATATATAAACAATTGAAAAAAAAATGTAAATTAAGAACTTACAAAAAAATTTTACGTATGCATATTGTTAAATGTATTTTTATGTATAGTTCTTAGAATTAATCAATATAAATATTTCTAAAATGCTTAACATTTAAACATTGAAATCATAAACATATTTTCTCTCAATTATCCTTATACTAAATTTGTTATAAATTTATATTAAAAAATTATTAACAATGGATTTGATACGTTTTTACCATTGCTAATATTATAAGCCATTACATACATTTACATATAAATTTGAATATTGTTTTTTAATATAAGCTAATTTTAAAATAAAAAGAAAATTTATATTTTTTTGCTAATGGACAATCATTTGTTATACATCATACAATGTATAAGACTTAAAAATATTTGATAACAAAATTTTTTTCTTTCTATTCGAAATTAAATTTATTAACGAACCTGCGTATGCATTGAGTAATAAATTTTAATCAAAAACTTAATTTATTTTCGGATAAAATAGCTTAAAATGTTTTTCACCTTGTAATTAAAAGTAATCTAAAGTCAATATGAAAAAATAAACTTTTTTATAAATTTGCTCAGAAAATTTTAAACTTACTTAAATAAAAATGTATACTAGACTTACTGATAAACAATTAAAATTTAATATGGCTTTTTATATTTATATATGACATTTAACCGTTACCAGAAAATATCAGTTGATTTAAATAAATTGATATCTAAAATATTTCAATTAAATCTATTTATGAAATACAATTATAAATTTAATTACATTTTGTTACTAAACATCAATTAAATAGATTTTTTAAACAGTTTTAAAAGCCTTAAATAGTTGCAATTAAGATGTCACTGTATTACATATGATATATTTTTCTTATATTAACAAAATAAATACAGACCTTTCCCAAATGGTGTCTAATATGTTAAATAATGCATTTATCGTAAAAACTTCTATTCCTAAAATTTTAATATTTTTGTATTTTTTTACCGTCTGAGGAAGAAACCACTGCTATATATCGCTTTGCTTTATTCAACGAAGATGTAAATCTTGTTAACACAACCAATGTAATATAGCTGACTGCAAGTACTTCAGCCCCCAAAGCATGCATCTGTAGCTTAAAAGGAACATTTTGCAAAGCAGCAATTTCGTTCCCGACCCCAACCGTTTCTGCATTTTTTTTTTAAATGTTTGAAACCTTTCAAGGTTTAATAGCTTTCGCAGAATGCGTCAAACTTTAATATCGTGGAAAACATTTTTTATCTTATTTTTTAGCAGTTCAGCATGGAAAGGTAAGAGGGGAAAAAATGCTGTTTTGCACATTTTCCATAAAAAATATTATCGCTTCTTTTCTTTTATGTCCAAGCGCGTGTAAAACTCAATTGAAAATATTCAAATGGATGGAATTCCCGATCAGAAGCTATAAACGAGTCGCACTATAAATTCGAGCTCTCCAGACGGATAATGAAGCTCAACAAGCCGTGCAAAAAAAACTTTGTTGGAGTCATGTTAAAACGTTCTTCAATCTTTGATGCCAACGGTAACACCATAAAATTTGAATAAAACTTTAGGTGCAGCACTTCCTATTGAAGAAGGATGTTTATGGCTTGGTTGCATTTAAATTGCGAAGTTTCTATGTGTGAGATCCAATCGTCTTCTTAGTGCTAAAACCAACAACGATCAATGAGCAATAGCAGCTCTTAGTAGAAGTTTAGTAAGAGCTTACATTAAAAAAGTAGTATCTTTGAAGCAGCTTATAACAAAAAGTAGTAGTAGCTTACATTAAAAAGTAATTAATAATAAAAATAATTAGTAGTTAATATGATACTTCTAAATTAAAAGTACGGAACAAGTTTTGATTTTTAATTTAGATTCAAATTCCCAATATCTAAATATCAAAAGTATTGGTTGTATTATAGTAGCATTTTCTTTTTTAAAATAAAATTAAACTTGGTGTAGGACTAAAAAAATCAAAATCTTGTGATTCATTTGAAGTTATTACTCTTATTTTTTAAAAATTGATAAGTTTGATGAAAAGAATTTCCAAAAAGAATTTTGCAAAACTAAATTTGATGATGATACATATAAGTTTAGATGTTTTATCATTTAAATTTGGAAATAAATCTTAGTATGTTTGAGTTTTACATCATAAAATATTCAAACCATTCCTGACCATTTTTTTCATTGCAAATTATGTAGAAGGAAATATAAGATGCCATATAAATAATTTGGTTAAAAATAAAATTTACTTACAAAAGTCAGATAGGCAAATGTTATCATAAGAAAGTCACAGAGCACAGGAATAGCAAAATGTGGATAATTACTTCGAATATCTTTTTTTTAAAATTAGCTTAAATTTCCGTCATTGAAAATTTTATTTTATTAATGTATTTGTATTTCAGGAAAATTTTAAATCAGGTTGTATTTCTTAATATTTTTGAACACCACTATTATTTGAAAAATAATTATTTTTCTGTTGTGGTTTTGAACCTTTTTAAATGAATTACATAAATATAAACATAACATAAATATGAAATACCATTTGAATACTATATGAAATACTATTTAAAGAAACATACAATAAAAAAATTCCGTACGATGTTTTTTTATAAAATAATTAATTTTTGTTAAATTTAATCTAATATATAGGCAAACAAAAATACTCACCAATAATACACATTTGGCTAATATAAATGATTTTATGAATTAAAGGTATTTTAATAACAGTTATATAATAATTTGCATTTGATATAAATATTATCAATATATAGTACGAAAAATTGTATACTAATAACAATAAAATAATTTCAATGTTTGAATAAGATATTTTGCTTTTATTTTTTAAAAAATTGAAATTTATAAACGTCATTTAATGTTCCTTCCTATGTGGGCAAATAAATGACGGTGAATGCATTAGTCTTTTAGAATAATTATCTGCAAAATACGAATAATTGCAAGACCATCATGAAAATATTTCTAGAGATACGAATTAGACGAAAATTTCAATTCTTTTTAAACTTATATTATTTCGTATGTTATTAATTTTAATGATTATTGAAATCTTTTGATGCAATTTTATATTTCTTTTTAATATTTATCGAATAGATGATACTAGTTTTTCATAGAAATGCTATCCCAAAAATTTTCAAAAGTTTTGACAATTTTTCATCAGAATGATTTCAGTTCCCAAATTAATATTAAATTATTGTTGTTTGGAATTTTATAATATGTAGTTTTATAAATTATTTGAATTTTTATAAAATTTTAAGGGAGGGAATAATTTAAAAAGTGTATAATTTATTAAGTTTTGCTATAAATTAGATATCTTAATATACTAAATATTAATAAAATATTATTACAGATGCAGTTGTTGCATGAACACATTATATATATAGTAAAATATGTTGTTTAACAATTTATTAATATTTAAATTTTTTTCCTTTATGTTTACATTTTAAATAATGAATTTGATATTGCATGTTTTGTTTCTTGAAGTTATTTTCGTAAACGCAGCATTATAAAATTAGTTTATTATAAAGATTCTTTAAATTAAGCTAACTATTTTCTGTATTTATTAAACTTGTATCAAAAAATTTTAAATTATCGTCAAGATAACAATATTTTAATGTTATCTACCACTAAAAAACTTTATTAGGCAAAATTGTACCACATTTACAATTTAAAGTAATATATTATTTCAAAAAAACTCTTCGATATCATGATTTCTTGAAATGAAAATGCATTGTTATTTTTATCTATTTCGAAAATTGATGCAATATCAAAATTATCGATTCAATTACGAATACACTTTGATTTTTTTTTTAAATTTAACCTATTTGAGCAAAAATAAAATATGATGTTTAAATAATACTTCCAGATATATATGGATCACTGTGTTCCATTTTATGACAAATACTTTTTCGTTCTAAGGATTATTGCATTTTTTATTTAATAAATATTATTGATATTGACCTATGTCACGTTATATGAAATAGTACAACGGTTGAGATTTCTTACTGTAATATGTTATAAAACATTAAACTAAATATTTCGTTAATTTATTAAAGCAGAATAATAAATAGAATTTAGATAGCAGAATATTTAAAAGAAGAAGAAGAAATAGTAAATATTTGATTTGTTTTATAATGACTTAAATTACTAATAAAATACTTACGTCAATATCTCCTTTCTTGTAAAAATGTGCAGTCCTATAGATTAAAAATATATCAATAAGCAATAAAAGTCAATGAATAAATATGTATTATTAGTTATAACTTTGACAGCCTTCTATCTTTGAGCAATATTTTTTTTGTTATGAAAAAATTATTTATTGATTATAATGTTTAATTAATTAAGATTTAATTGCTAAATTTAATTTAATTTAAATTAATTAGTATTAATTGTTTATTATTTTGTGTCATTAAATCTAAATATTATTGAAACAAATAATCTTTAATTAAATGTTTGTTAATAAATATTGATGATAATTTTGAGAACAAAAATTTATTTTAAATAATATTCTATGAAACAAAGTCAGCACTACATATATTAAATCGTATAATATTATATAATTTCACGAAAATCGTACAGTAATTGAGAATTAAATTTAAAAAAACAAGCAATAATAATCTAATTGAACAATGAATGAAATATTTTTTAAAAAGAGTTACTGAATTATTTTAATAGAAAAATCGAATAACTTAAAATTGTGATTTATTAACTCTATGTAAATTCTTAAATAATATTTTTGGAATATTAAATTCATTAATTGTATTGTGAACTCATTTTATTTTAAATGTTATCTTTTTTATTTTAAAATTATAAACATATATTTAAAATTTTAAAAATGATTTTTAATCAAATAAACTTAATCTGGTTAAGAAAATAAATAAAATTTTAATTCTACTTAATTTTTCTTTACTCTACCGTGTTTTCAAATGTTGCATTATAATATAGATAAGTTTCTACTTGAATTAAAATAATGAAATTTTTTTTGTAAATTGTGCAATACATAAATTTAATATATTCATTGATTAATGATTGAATCCTTAATATGTTCATATATATTGTAATTTATATTTAAATATCTTTGTCAACTATTAAAGGCGATGTCATTTTCTTTATATTGTAAAGAAAGTTTAAAATATATACAAAGTTTTATATATATATATATATATATATATATATATATATATGAAACTTAATGTTTTCTACTTGAAAAACATAAAATTTTATTTCAAACTGTTCATGTTTTAAAATTGTTTACAGACAGGAGCTAAAGAAAAGGACTAAGTAAGAATTTACACGACAATAAAAGTTGAAAGTAAAAATAAGTCCGCTGAAATTGTGCATACATATCAAAAGATGCAAAAGCTTATCTTTTAAAAATATCTTTGTGAAAGTTTTCTTTTGTGGTTGAATACTTTTTTAAATCTTTTAAAGTAAATATTAGAGATTCTATAAAATAAGAACATACATTTTTCATGATACTATATACTAAGCATTTAACGAAAACTGCTTATAATACAAATATTATTGCTTAAGAATTTCATTTTAAGAAGTATTATTTCATCTTAAAGACTGCTCACATATTTACACTTAATACTTAATGCTCGATAGAGTATAATAATGTAAATAGTCTCGTGTCTAATGGAAGACTTTACTGAATTACTGTTTATGGAATAGAAAAATTTTCTAAGTGAATTTTTTTCTTAACATATAATAGGAAAATAATGATAGAATATTTTTCTTTCTGATAACATTTTTGACAAAATATATATTTTTTAAAATTATTATTAAGATTTTATTTGTATGGTAAATTAAATTAAATTAAACTCTTAACGTGTTTGTTCATTTCTAAATTGTTATTTCACATTTTTTAAGTATTAACTATCACATAGTTAAATATAATTAATATATAAATTATTCTACAATTTAAAAATTAAAAAAAACATATTTAACATATGCTAGGGAATTTTTATTTTTTGATTATCTAAATGTTTTAATGATTATTGTCATCTGTAATACATTATTTATAATTCGAAATATTATATAAATATAAGTATTTGAACTATTATACATAACATTATCTATACTTCAGCATTTTTTTAAATTCCATTTACGCTTACAAATAATTATCTTTCAATAAAATGACTTTTCATTTGGTACTGGTATATTGAATAACTAATTGATACGCGATTATTTTCTACACCAAAATTAATTTTAAATTTAAAAAAAGTGAACTGTTAATCTTCCAACATCTACGCTGTGAAATTGCACAACTTTTTTTTGTTAGTATAAGTTAATATTTAAAAATATTCATATTGCTCTTAATAAAGACAGTATAATTTATTTAAAAATCTTCAATATTATTAAACTATCCAAAACCAATATCTTTTTTAAATTTTAGAAAAATAATACACTATCATTTACATTTTAAACACAATTCTAAAGATTCTATTAAAATTATTGTTTTTATGCACATTAATTTTTATAAAATACTTTTATTTTTAGTTATGAATTGCTTTAAATATGCTTGATGAAACAATATATGAGTATTTAAAACTATCACATATTAATTAAATACAATTTTTAATTGCAATTATAATTAATATTCCCAGATGTATGTGAATTGATTTATTTCAAATAATCACATTATAATATATTAAATTTAAAGATATATTTCAAAAATTGATAGAAGATTTGTTATAAATATCAAGATATGAAACTATAAATATGACTAACTTGATTATTTTTCTACAGCTATTTTTTAATGGAAATGTCAATTTCATTTTCATTTTGAAAACTTAATAATTTTCTGTTTACTTAAAAATGTTAACCATAATGCGTATTGACAATACAAATTTTTACAAATCATTTGAGCAATATCATTTGTAGAATTTAAAGTAATATAAATAAAGTAAATTACTCCTTTAGTTGCAAAAATTGATTAAACATTCATCGATGCATACTAATTGATTACTTTTAACTAATCACAATACCCTAATTTACTACAAAAACAATCACGCAACAATTTTCAAAAATTCGAAATAAATTTTAAACATATAAATAACTAACTTGGTAATCTTCCAACTGCTCCTCAGTGAAGGTTGCAACTTTGTTTCCCATTTGCAGAAATTATTACTTATCACCATAATGTGCAAAGTAAACTTCACTGCATTGCAAATTTTCATGTAGCAAAAGAATGGCAGAGTGCGTTCCTCAACATACTTGGGCAGTGAAGAGGGTCATAATAAGTGAAGATTACCTCCAAAAAGGGGAGAGGCTTAAGAGGGTGTTGTCCTGTCCACTGCATTTTTGGTGAGGCTCTTTAATTTGCACCACACCCTTGCGGTTAAAAATAAACCACCACATCACAGATCTGCATTCCATTTGAGGTCCCTGAGGAGCTATTACTCAGGAAATTACATTTAGTTATTATTTCATTTTTCCAATTCAGAGTATGCAAAGAATAATCTTGATTCATAAAAAAGGACATGCATAGCACGAAATATCGTCATGAAATGTCAGAATATTATGGAGTGTTTTTGGTATGTTGTGGTTTTGACATTAGTAAAATTCAATTATATATATCGAAATACCAGAAAATTTAAAAAAAAAAAAACTTGACAGGTAGATTAGCTGAGGAATTTTTAATGTACAAAAATATTGATAATCGGTTCTGTGATTTCCATCAAACTATAATATTTATAAATGATTAAGTAAAGTGATTAATATTTTTTTTTTTTTTTTAATTTTAATTATAAATAGGTAACATGCAAAATTAAATCATATATATCGAAATGACAGAAAGTTTAAAAACATAATTTTGCTGACGAATTTTTAATTTACAAAAAATTTGAATTTCTTGTTCTGTGATTCTACATCAAACTATAGTATGTATAAATGATTAAGTAAAGTAAAAAAATTAATTTTAATTATAAATAAATAACATGTAAAATTAAATTATATATATCGAAATGACAGAAAGTTTAAAAACACATTAATTTTTGCTGACTTTTTAAAGTACAAAAATTATTTATTTTCCTGTTCTACGATATAATTTCACAGCAAACTATATTATTTATAAATGATTAAGTGAAATGTAAAACAATTTTAAAAAATTTAATTATAAATACATCATATGTTTTTAAAATGACTTAGACAGTTACTTTATTCTTGAAACTAAATTGTATTACTTTATCAAAGATAAGAACATCAACAAACAAAACACATTTAACTACAAGAAATAAAATTAATAGACCGTTTTATTCTGTTTTTTTTTATCTAAACGAAATATCAAATGACAAAATTTCGTATCCCTTTTATATCATACTTAAACATCTATTTCTGAAAATATTGTAATTAAATAAATAACAAGGAATGTTGCAGTAGAAAGAAAATAACACAATTTATTTGATATAAAAGTTAAAATGTATTACTTTAACAAAAGTAACCATTACATTAAATAAATCTTAAAAATATACAAAGACTGAAACTTTGTTTCATATATCTTTCTTATTCTCACTTTATAAATCTGAAATTCGTTTTGCTGAAAATATTTTTAAAAAAATTTAATTTATGTTCAATAGTATCTGAAAAAAATTTAACCAAACATGATTTTGATTATTTAAAGAAAAAAATATTTTACGCGAAGTGTATTTTAAAATGTAATTCACTCAAAATTAAATAGACTGTATTTGAAGAAATGATGGTGAAATATATAATTATCTTTTTATATACATTCTTAAAAAAATTAGATCAAAACAGCAATACTTTTGGGAAATATGAATGTTTGCTATTTGAAGTTCAGAATATATTTGATAAATTTGTTTGTAACATTTTTTTTTTTTGTGTGTTTAATAAGTTTTTTTTTTCAATTTTAAAATTACTACATCTATTTCCTTATATTAAAGTAAATTTAAAATTAATGGTATTTTTAATACTTTCTTATGGCAATGTTTGTATTTTAAGAGAAGTATCTATATGGAAAATGTAATGATTCGTTTTGTCGCACAATTTGAAGAGTGGTGATTAATGAACTTTTTAAATTGTGCACCAGCACATGTACAGATTACATTATTTAAATTTCTGTATTCCATATTGCATCCAAATTGACTTTTTTGTACATTGTGGAACTATTTTATTACATTTATTTGTAATCGTATTCCTGTTTAAACTTTAATTTACACCACATATATTATCATGAAATTACAGCATTTAAAAGAATTTTTCAAACGCGGAAGACAAATAAAGACAAGCATCCATTAATAAATTTTATTTCTAGTTTTAGAACAATATTTAAGTATTCGGAATATGAGCTACTCTTTAACTAAACTAACTTTAAACTTATACTCAAAGAATGAATTTCAGAGATATTAATTATTAAAATATTGCATTATACGAAACTTTAGTCGATAATAGACGTAAAATGATCTAGTCAGTAATTTATTAGATAATTGTATAATAAATTTTTAAGAAAAGGTGTTGACCTATGTGACTTTTAAGACCTAAATTAATTCCTTGTCATTGCGCTTACAAATTAAAGGGATAAATTTCATAATAATTTAAGCAATATGTCAATCATTTTATGATATTTTAAATTCAATACATGAATATTAATATATATTTTAATTATGAATTGTTAAACTTAACTTTATTATTTAAAATCGACTTATTTTAACTATAAGTTATTTATAGAGTTCAAATGTAAGGTAATTTTCAATTGGCATTTTCACAGAAGAATACAAGCTGCAACTATAAGTATCCATATACACATAATTAAGTGTTAGGAAAATATCTTTATTAAATTACAAAATCATTTGCATTTTTCAAAATTCATTAAAATCCAAAAAATAGTAGTATACAACTTTCATTTTTCTAATTCAAGATTTTTTTTTTTTTTGCAGCATTTTAATGATTTAACATAAATCACGTACAACCTATGGAATTTCTCTGTGTACCCAATGGCTTTAAATTATTTTACACGTGAAAAAAATATTTTTTAAAATCTGAAATTCTCACGAGTTTGACGGATTGATTTACCGCTTTCACCGAGTACCATTAGTCGTATTCAACCTTATGGCATTTTCATACAGCCTTAATTTTGAGACCAAAGCATCGAGTGTATATTATGGTTGCCAGGAAAATAGTGATTTAATTTCAGAATGTAAAGGGTCGAGCATGTGAAGATTGACAGATAAAATTGATTTGTTACATTATTCCAAAGCAAATTTTATCTTAATCGCTGAAATGTCTTGTTACTTTTATGAAGCAAGTATGGTAACTAACAAAATATAGATTCTACATACAATGTCGTATGTTTGTTGAAAAGAGAGCTGCAAACGGTGCCATTTGTTAAGAGTTTAGTCATAACTCCTCTAGTCGATATGAAATTAAAGTAAGAGGAAACTAACCAGGGTCTGTGAAATATTGAGGATTGCTCCTCACAATGTCCATTGTAATTGGACTTTCAGTTAGTCAGAGCCACAATTTGATTATTGTTATACAATAAATGTATAGTATACCCATAAAAAATGCACAAGACTCAATGCTGTTTCTGATTAATAGTTCCCACATTGAAATATTGTATATATATATCCAAACCAATTTGCAAGATGTTGATAAATTTTATTTTATTAATTTATTTATCTAAAAATTAAAGTAAAATGCTTTTTCTTATTAAGTATTAAAAATTTACAAATTATAAGTATTGTAAATATAAAACGTTTACCTATTAATGGAAAATATATACCATTTTATATTTAAAAGGAATCAATAAATTTATAATTACAATATTTAGAAGAAAAAAAAAAGATGTTTCAATATTCTTGGTTTCTAGAAACATCAATATAATAATCAACAATTAGAAATATCTGCTATTGTTGTTATTTATGATCTATGTAAAGCCATTTGGACATCTTAGTCCATCTATTATGTCAGTATAATACTATAGAATGGTTCTACACATAGATCAAAAGACTTATTTTTTTGAAAAACCTGTCCGTGAACTTTAGACCATTCTGACAATATTTACCTTAATAAACACGTCAAATTCTCTTCGAAAAGAAAATGGAAGAAGCCAATGGCAGAAATGGCCTTCCTTTCATCACCCATAAGCGCTCAGCTCGAAACCGTTTCACCATTCTTTCCTGTTGCCAGTAACCAGTTTTTGTCTGTGATTCGATTCCCAAAACGCGTGGACCTTTCATGAGCGTTCTCATTGGCGAATGCTGTCACGTCCATCCCTTCCGGAACCTTCCATAAACAGAAAAGGCGCAGACGACTTCTTGGATTGGGAACAATGTCTAGTAGGTTGCATCAAAAGATACATTCTGGAGAACCCGTTGAGCACCATATTCCCGATAGAGCTGATCAAAGAAATTTCCTGGTTTTTTTTTTTTCTTCCTATTTTCTTTTGTGTGTGTCTTCCGACTGGAGTTTTTATGTTGGCAAACGAAATAAATATCTTTCAAGTTATATTTTTAAGCATTACAATATGATGCAATTTTTCTTATAGTAAGCAAGTATATTATGCACAAGAAGCAATTTTTTATAGCACCACCAAATATACCAATCTAATATATTTTCCCCCTGTTTTCTTTTTGTATGTATCTTCCTACTAGATTTTTATGTTGACAAACGAAATAAATATCTTCCAAGTTATATTTTTAAGCATTACAATATGATGCAATTTTTCTTATAGTAAGCAAGTATATTATGCACTAGAAGCAATTTTTTATAGCACCACCAAATATACCAATCTAATATCATTTTTTCCAAGGTTTTATTTTGTATGTATCTTCCTACAAGATTTTTTATGTTGACAAACGAAATAAATATCTTCAAGTTATATATTTTAAGCAATAAAATATGATGTAATTTTTCTTATTTCAAGAAGGCTAGTGAGCAAATTTTTATAGCACTACCAAATATACCAATTTAATTTTTTCATTTTTTTTTTCCAAGGTTTTATTTTGTATGTATTCTTCCTACGGGATTTTTTTGTTGGCAAACGAAATAAATATCTTCCAAGTGGTTATTTTAAGCAATAAAATAGGATGTAATTTTTCTTATAGTAAGCAAGTATACTATGCAGTAGAAGCAAATTTATATAGCACTACCAAATATATCAATTTAATTTTGTCTTTTTTTCCTGTTTTCTTTTGTATGTATCTTCCTCATGTATTTTTTATGTTGAGAAACGAAATAAATATATTCCAAGTGATATTTTTAAGCATTACAATGTGATGTAATTTTTCTTATAGTAAGAAAGTATACTATTCAGTAGATGCACATTTTTATAGCAATACCAATTTAATTTTGTCTTTTCTTCCCCTGTTTTCTTTTGAATGTATCTATCTACTGGATTTTTTATTTTGTCAAACGAAATAAATATCTTTCAAGTTATATTTTTAAGCATTACAATATGACGTAATTTTCTTATAGTAAGCACGTATACTGTGCAGTAGAAGCACATTTTTTATAGCACTACCAAATATACCACTTTAATTTTTTTTTTTCCACTTGCTTTCTTTTGTATGTATCTTCCTACTAGATTTTTTATGTTGACAAACGAAATAAATATCTTCCAAGTTATATTTTTTAAGCATTACAATATGATGTAATTTTTCTTACAGTAAGCAAGTATACTATGCAGAAGAAGTAAATCTTTATGGTACTACCAAATATACCAATTTAATCTTTTCACCAACAAGATTGTTCAAATAAAAAAAAAAGGAATGTAAAATAGAGTAATACTAATCATCTAATATCTTTCTATTTGAACACATTGTAAATATCAATATCTTTCACAAAATTTGGTTCTTATAAATTACTGTAAACAATTGGCCAATACATTTTCATAAAAGCAACTACGTTTGACATTTACACTTTCAAATGCAGTGCAATTATCTCTGTTGCTTGATGTTTATTAATTGATGAAAAAGAGAAACAAGAATAGAAAAATATTTTTTTTTTTATGTACGCGCGTGTGTGTGTATGAAGTCTGTAAGCTTTTGCTCCTTGTTATATGGGAGATTGAGATCTCAGTAATAAACCGTTGGTTACGTTTATACCTTTAATAAAGGTTACAAAAATTATTGGGTTACATCTAATAGGTTTTCATAAAAAAAAAAGAAAATGTATGTAATTTAAAGGATGTGTACTTTGTATCCTTGAGGATAAACAATTATGTATACATTGTTCAAACAAAATTGTTTTCCTTTGCGTGACAACATACATGGCTTCAAAAATGAGATAAATTGCTACACCTGCAACCAAGAAATATTTAAAAAGTTTAAATATTTTCTCAAGACAAACAATGATGAATTAATTAAATTTTTTCCAGTATTTTCTTAATATGAAATTTAATCTATGTGTTATAAACATGTTTAGTTTCATCTGTATTATTGGAAAACGAGTTTTTTTCTGAAATTCAGCTTCTAAGCATTTGTGAAAATGAAAAAAAGTTGAATGATAATATATTTCTTAGTAAACAAGTTTGTGATGACAAACAATTTTTATTGAGCAAGTTAACATAATAACAGATTTCTTTACTCATTGTTTTTTTTCAAACAAGGGAACTACTTATTAAATATACTTGCTGTCTTTCTTTTCTTTTCTGTAAAATTAATTATTATTCTTATACATGGAAAATAATAATCTTGGAAAATTCAAAGTAATACATCGGCAAATTATTCGAAAAAATAAATAATTGATGTCAGGTTTCTTCAGTATTTTTTTCTATTTCTACATGTAGCATGATTGATGTCAATAGTCATACATCAATATGTACAGAGATAAATTTATTACTTATGAATTGCACAATCTTACCACTTAATACAATAAAGAAAATATTTAATCGTAGTGGTTAATTAGGTTATTTATTGTTAAATTATTTAAAATACATAAAAACATTATAATCTGAGATAGTATAGAGTAAACTCTCTTCAGAAAATAGCTAAAAAATTCTGGATGAACCAGATTTATATAAATCATTGCTAAATAAGAACATGAAACAGGAACTCACAAAATGTTTTTATGGTACTACATGTACTTACAATCCTCATGAAGTATGCTTCAAATATGATTAGAAAAAAATGAGCATTCATTTGGAGATGTTATATTTTTGCGTTTGTGGATGATAAAAGTTTTATTACTGTAACGTTACGTCATTGTATAAATGTCCTCAGAATTGTAGGTGGAACTTCTTCTTGCTGCCCAATGTGTTCAATCGCGTTTTTAATTCAAATTAGACATGCGAAATGTGCTATTTTCTTCTTAAGGATAGTTTCATCAATACATTTTTACTGTTTGTAGTTTTCAGCCATATCTACAATATTGCCATCTGTAATTTCCCGCATGTTATTTGCATCCACCTGCTGAGCAACATCACATTTCGGTTGTCAGTGTGAGAGGTACCGTATTTTGATGTTTCTAATAAAACACAGCGCACATTTCAGAATAACGCCTCCAAGTGCAAAAACATTGCTTCCATATCTCCAGATTACTTTACGATGACTCCTTCCCCTCTCGAAAACTGTTTGCTGATTGGCTAACTCTGCCTTGAATCAGCAACAAATAACCGTAAAGTTTTCTGTGGAAGAAACCACTTCCCATTTCTTAGAACAATGCATACACAGAACATTGGAACTGGAAGAAAAACTCTTCTTCTTCAATGCTGGGAAAAGTAAGAGATAGCTCCCATGTTGCTATTCCCTTTAGCTGGAGAATGAATGAGGAACTAAAATTTTTCAGACTCTCAGAACTATAACTCTGGTGAGAATGGAAAGATAAAAAGCCAAAGCTATTTTTTTCTTTAACTTGTTTAAAGGGAGCTTGGATATTCAAAACTCTTTAATATTTTAATTATAAAATTTATTAAAATAGGATCAAGTTTTCAATAATAAATATTACATATATGGATTATAAAATTATTTTTAGGATTAATCATATGAATCCTTAAAAATATTATTTCCATTATTACATACACTAAAATTGACTTCTGTCGAAAAATAAAGTGAAATAAAATTTTGCATTTTTAAAAATAGAAAATTCAATTTTTGTTTTGCATTTTAAATTATGAATTATTAAATAATTATAAAATTATTCTAAGGAAAAATCATAAGAGTTATTAAAATTATTATTTCTGTTATTACACATACTAAAAATGCTGTAAAAAAATAAAATGAAATAAAATTTTGCATTTTTAAAATTAAATGCTTATAAAATAATTAATTCATAAATAAAGTCGATATAAAATTAGAAAACAAAAGTTTCAAAAGAATGTAATAATCTATCATACTTATAGTACAAATGACAGTATAATGTAACAAATTCATTCCTGATATAATAATGCTTATTTAATATTTTTTATAAATATCCAGAAATATGTAAAAAAATTATCAATTTAAAATACATTGTATCACATTATATACTAACATATTTGTGCAGATAATATATTTGTATTAATTTTCCTTCACTTAGAAATATTTTTCAAAATTTGCATATATATATGCATATATATATATATATATATATATATATATATTCATATATCATATTTCAAAGAAGAATTTTCTGAAATTAAAATAAAATGCTGAAATGGTTTATGTTGTACTATATACTGTCATCTCGTTTACTAATCTCATTCAATTTATGTCATTTTTTATAACTACTTTAAATAAATATAATGTCATTTATTTTAATTTACGATTTATGATTTTAATGGTTTAGAATCGCAGGACTTTCATAGATTAATTTCTTTTGCTATTTTAGCTTTATTGAGAATATCGCAATAAATTTAGTTACTGAAAATATAGTTTTATAACATTTAATAACATTAATTTTTTCAGTATTAGCAATAAACGTTAAAAGAATTGAAAAAATACATAACCTGAAATATAAATTTATTTCATGATATCGAAAGCTATTAAATATCGTCTGTCACTTTTAAAATTTTAGATTTTATATTATTTACAATCTATTCATATATTTTATAGCCTATATGAGTATTTTCAATTTAATTGGTATATATATTAACTTCACATTCATCATAACAACGAAAATTGCATTATTCTTTCAAATTATAAGTCTCAAATATGGCAGATATATGTAATAAATTAAGACAATAATTAAAATTATTTGATTATACAATATTTCTTATTTTTTAAATGAACGTAGAAAAAAAAATAAATGTAGGCTGTCATTTTGTAATTATATTATTAAATGTTTACTTTTATTGAAAACAACATTGTTCTTTTATGAATATGTTTTTGTGTTGTGAAATGTTTCATGCACTGTAGAAATTTAGAAAAACTTCCACATCTTTTTGAATGCAATTTTCCTGCTTAGGGAATAAAGTAGTTGTCAAATGAAAAATATCACAAATATAGTAGAATGACGGCGTAATTATTTAAAAACATCATTACTTCTTTTCAATCAAACAAAAGCAAAAAATGAAAAACTTATACGAAAGTATCTCAAATCATAATTTTGGATAACTTTCATCAAACATTGCAAATTAATATCGTAATGGCGTAATTTTAATGATTGAAAAAGCCAAAAAAATTATAATTAATATTTCTTTCCATTTCAGCTGATACAAAATTTCTCTTTTGGGTCAGTATTGCGCTGAACTTATATTTGCTTCATAAGAAGCAAGCAAAAAGTTTTTAATAACGAAAATAATTGCGAAAGACAATGAAGTCACGAGTAATAATAATACAAAGACTGAAAAAATAACTTGTTAAAATGTATTTCAACTTTTAGTGTCTCTAAATGAGTAAAAATTAAAACTATTTTGGTACATTTTTATTTGTTTTTCCAAATAATAATGGAAGTAATAATGTATGCATTGTTTTTATTTAACTATAACATCCCATTAATTTATTTTATTATTCGTAATTTGATAAATACATAGAGAATACGAAATTATTGTAAAATAGTGAAGTGATACTCTATATGTTGTGTATTATTTATGTACATCTTATTCTTATAAACAACAATAATGTAAATCTTATTATTTATAACATAATTTTTGAATATTCTGCAAGTATTGCAATTTACTTGATTAAAATATTCAAAGATATAAAATTGGCTAATAAAAGCTTCTAATACTATAAAAAAAACTCTCTTTGGAATATAAAATCTCTTTATAATATATATATATATATATATATATATATATATATATATATATATAATTACAAATCGTCATGAATTAGAAATAGAACCTCGCATTTCTCAAAATAATACATATCATAAATGGCTAGTTAGTGATGACAATTATTCATAAACAGTCGTTTAAAACATAAATCATTTATCATTTCGATCTTGATTGTTTCAAACGAGCAACTATTATTTATCAAAGAATTCAATACTTCCATGCAATAATTAGCATATTTTAGTGTCAAAAGATTACAGGAAATTTATATGATTGTTGATAACAAACACTAGAAGTGATTAGTTTAAAAATTATCAGTTCTGCTTATATATTAGAATGCAGAGCTAAATGAATGAAATCATCTGTATTCCATGGTATGGGAGTAAGTAGAATGAACATAAAATGATGCACATTTTGAAAAATATTATTATTGAAAAATCTAGAAAGAGATTTTTGGCGCATATATATATATATATATATATATATATATATATACATTTTTAAATGAGTATAAATTTTTTAAAAAATATAAATTTTGAGTATAACCAGTTTTTTATTATTTTTTTAATCTTATTACATAAGATATGATAATTTTTTTTTTTAATACGAAAATTAATTAATCAAAAACTTTAGGAAGGCATGTTTAAGAAATTGCCTACATACATCTCCCAGTTTATCTAACTCCTCTTACTAATATTTTTTAATGTTTAAATAATATATTAAAGTAAATAGTTTCAATGCATGAGAATTACACGAAATGTGTGGTTAAATTTTTTTCACAAATTCATTTGCTGACTTTTCGATATTATAAATAAACACATCTAACTCGTTTTTTCTGACGTGAAACAAATTAGCACTCTTTAATCTTCATCATGAAAAAGTGTTAATTTGTTTCATGTCAAAATTATATGATAAATACTGGCGAATAATTAGTTTCATCTTTCATCATAAGATTTTAATGAAATTTCCAGATTGCTAAACAACAAATTTGCTACTGGACACAATTGCTAAAAACTACAATCTGTTAGATAAATTCAACTCGGATGAGCAGCCATAATGAAAGATTACCAGCAATAATATATTTAATTAGATAGCCCATGCTTACTCCCAACATGATTCACTCATTTAGTGTGCTGTGTACTTAAAAGGAAAGGTTAAACTATTTGAAGTCGAAAAAAAGAAATACAAACATAAGAAAATACATGAACAGAAATTCAACTCTCTGAGGTCGCCAAGTTTTCAATCGATAAACTTTCAGGTAATTACCTATCGCTTCGAAAATTTTTAAACTGGTAGTCATTCGAAACCCACCTCTAAGACTTGGAAAGAATTCCCAGACATGGGCGACAGGTTGTCTGGAAATAAAAAAAGAAACCGAATTCGACAGTTAGCTCTTTCTACCAACTTGGTTGTTTTTTTTTTATTGGTTTCATGTCGCCATTAAAATCGATACGAGTTAGAATTTTAACTGGACAGAAAAAATGAAATTTCTGTTGATATGTTTGTTCGGTAAAAAAAGGTTTGCTAAATAACGTCCTTGAAATAATGTCATTGAAAAGTCAAACAAAGTGCCTTGTTTCGTTGAAATAAAATTGTACATATAATACATAAGGGGTATTCATCAAAAACTAAAGTTAAGGAACAACTTGGAATATCTCAGGATTATTTAAATTTTGATTACGTCTCGTAATTCATTGCAGCAGTTTAAATCTAAGTGCAATGTGAAGCCAAAGTAATTCAAAAGTCAAATTATATAAAGCATACTTTATTATCTTATTGGTTTAAAAATCTTTGAAAAGAGTAATAATTGGTATTATAACTTGGGTTTACTTTAAATAATGCATTCTGGCAGGAACGGTCAGGGTAGGAATTGGTTGTCTCGGTCCATTAAATGTAATTGTTATGTAAATGGAAACGCACCTTTTCTTTTAAAAATGGTTAAATGAAACGGTTATTTGCATATATTATCCTGAATTTTGAAAAGTGAGCTTAATATAATACTTACATATTATATATAAGAATAAATGCACAGAGTGTATGTTAAAGGTTAGGGATTCTATCTGAAACTCTGGACTGTGTCCTTGGACTGCCGGGGGCCTGATGGCCAATTAGCTAGCACTCTGACCTTTGCTACCATATCCATGCTATCCATGGATATTTGTTAGTGGTTCGGAATCCACGTTAAACTGTAGGTCCCGGTCTAGTTAGCTTAAAGTGTGCACAAAACGACCGTAGAGCGATAATCCAAACCAAACCTTTGACTGTTGACCCTATATCTCTAACTTTAATCTAAATTCCAATCTAATTTTATTCTGGCTTTTATTTCTCTCTCTCGTATATATATATATATATATATATATATATATATATATATATATATATATATATATATATATATACATATATATATACATATATATATATATATATATAGTAGCACACATACACACACACACACATATACATACGAAAGGCAATCCTGTCGAAAATCCTTCATGAAACCTGTTTTGCAGAAACGATCAGCTGCCATTTGTCTTTTCCCGTCTCTTTTTCTTTTTTTCTCTCCACAGGGAAATCTGTCTGATTGAACCAACATTTTAAAAAACCTATCCATGCAGTTTTCCAACGAATATTCTCTATTTCTGGTCCTTTTCTCTGTTATATAATTCCTGTATGAATGCATCTTTCGGTCACTGTGAAATTAATCTGATTTCGGTCGATATGAACTCCCCTTCGGAGAAAGGAACAGGAGTGGCAATGATGCTAAAAGAACATGAAGCTAGTAATTTCTTCACGGCAACACAAAGTTTTTAGATGAAAGCTCTATATACTATACAGATCTCACATTTAAACATTACCAATCAAATATAAATTATTAGAACGCACTGAAATAGTAAAAGTTATCTTCATCTTAATCATATTTTTTAACATTATGCAGATTAACAAGAATAACACATTAAAACTCAGGGCATAGAAAAATTAACGATATTACAAAATTTTTATACTAATTAAAAACATTAAATCCTTTAAAATCTGAAATTATTGTGCACCATCATAAATTAATCATTAACAATAAAAAAAAAAAGAAACTTGGTTATTGTGATAAAGCACAATTCTTAGGCAGTTACACCAATATTCCTATTTAAATTTCCTTTCTTTTTTTCTCACGTTCTTAAACCAGAGTTTTCCTCTTTCATTTTCTCTCACCTTACTATACCAATTATACTCTTTAGGTTTCCTTTCGTTTTTGTCATCTTCTTAAAATTCCTGTTTGAATTTTCTTTTCATTGGACGGGTTACATCCTCTTTTAAATAATACTGGGTGCAATCTTAATCTTAACAATTGCTTTATCGTTGACCTAGTACAATTGCAACAGCCAAACGAGTAGGGAAACTTTTTCTTTTAATTACTTTGCTGTACCAATGATCCGGGGATTTTCTCTAGATTGGACAGCCTGTCTACTTCTTCAAATGACAATAGGTACAAACTGAGCCCTTGTAATTACAGTATGGATGACCTTGGGCCGTTACGATAGAATAACGAGAGTGAAACTTTTCCTTTCTTCTCTTTTTATCTTGGTTAAATGTGAGTCATTATATTAATTAATATATAATTGTGGCTGCCTGAGGAAGTTATGATTGTTTGAGTTGATCAATAATTTACTGGATAGCTATTGCTCGTAGATAATTACCTTTCTGTTGTTTGCATATTCTTCCACTTACTTTGTGATCTCTGCTTTTAAAATATACACTTCTTCTCATACTGCAATCATTGAATGATTTTTCGCTAAACCCTTTGTAATTGGATCTTCAATCACATTGAATCTCACATTTAAACATTACAAAGGAAATATAAATTACGAGAACATTGAAATAATAAAAACGTTATCTTAATCTTATTATATTTAACATAATAATGATTAATAAGAATAACTCATTAAAACTCATGGTATAGAATAATGAACAATATTACAAAACTTTTTATACTACACATTATAAACATTAAACCCGTTCAAATCTGATATATTACTTACCATCACAGATTTAACATTAAAAATATAAAAAAGCTTAGTGATTATGATAGGTAGTATCAACAATAATCCCATTTAAATTTTCCTTTCTTTTTTCTCACCTTTTCAACCAATAATATCGAAGTGTTCCTTGATCATTTCTCTCAATTTTCTATACCAATTATCCGCTTAAAGTTTACTTTTTTCTCACCTTCTTAAAAATCCCGTTTGAATTTTCTTTTGATTGGACGGGTTGCTTCCTCTTTTAATATTGGATGCAAACTGACAAACTAGTACGACCTAGTACAGAACAAACTAGTACGGAAAGTTTTTCTTTTAATTACTTTCCTGTACCATGGATCCGGGGATTTTCTATCAATTGGACAGCCTGTCTTCTTCTTCACATGACCATGGGTACAATCTGAACCCTTATAATTATACTGTGGACGGCCCTAGGGTCGTTACAATAGACGAACGAGAGGGAATCGTTTCCCTCTTTCTCTTTATCTTGGCTAAATGTGGACCATTATATTAATTAATATCTAATTGCGGTTGCCTGAGGAAGTTATGATTGTTTGAGTTGATCAATAATTTTTTGCCTAGTTATTGCTCGTAGATGATTACCTTCATATTGTTTGGATATTCTTCCACTTAATCTATGATCTCTGCTTTTGAAATATACACTCCGTCTCTTACTGCAACCATTGAATGACTTTTCTCTAAACTATTTGTAATTGGATCTTCAGCAATAACAGTTACTAATTCGTATTCTGTGATAAGATTTGAATAAAAAAAAAAATAGATTTAGTTGGAACTTATTTCAGAGGAGTAGCAGCTTGATGCTGAATTTCAGTTGTAGTTGAATGATTAGTGAATGTGCTGATTAGTAGGATTATTTTGATTTTGCAAACTGATGTTAAAAAAGCAGAATTTTGCTGTTGTTGCAGGTTAGAAGAACAATTTGTGACTTCAATAGGAATTTGAGGTCTCTGTAAGTTAACCATTTGTTGCATACCGGCCCCAATATTTTTGCGGTTCATGGATATTTGTAATAATATGTTAAAATAATATGTTTTTAAACTATGTTGTTCACTTTCACTGGAGTCAGCAGATGACGATGGTGGAAGTTTGATTTCAAGTTGTTCTTTTAACTGGAACATCTATTGTTCTATCTATTGCATTATCTATCTAGCTCCTTTGTTCTCTTACAAGTCTGATGTTAATTATTTCCATAATTTTCTATAATTTCTTTAAAAAATCAGGGTCTCTTTCGTATAATTTCCCTCGTGATAATAATATTTTTAAGAACTATTATTGTCGTTTCGGATGTTAATTTTCTCTCTTCTTCTTTTTAACTAGACTAAACTTTCATTACTACCTTCGCCTGAGATCATAGTTGACAATGGTCTAAGTTTGATTTCAATAAAACAATAAAACAACAATAAAAACAACAAAAAAAAATCTTTCAAACAGGGTAAGAATAAATTACTCTCTAAATGGTATCTGCTGCTAATAATTCCCACAATTAAATTTAGCAACTCTGCTCTAACATAAAATATAAATCAACATGATCTATACTTTTACTACAAATAATAAATGATAATATGTCATTAGCAACAATATATAAACACATAAACATATCATGTCTTGAAATCTGCCAGTAGACCGACGGCATGGGGCTGTTGCACCAAATAAAGAACAAAAAAATATAGACACATAAAAAAAAATCAAAATCTTATCTAATAATTCATAGATAATAATATTAAAAAGGCAATGTACTAGAATAGTATATAAGAATACTGATACTAATGATATACAAAAATAAAACTTTCTTTCAATTTAAAAATTTACTTGTTTCTTTTAGTTTTTTTGGCGAGAAATAAACACTGTTCACATACGGAACTAAATTCTTCACCAAAAATTAATTATGGTGTAAAATTCCTGTCGAGAAATTAATACTGCTCTTGGATGGAATTTAAGTATGGAAATCACAAACTGTAAGAGTATACATTTACAAAACAGAAAAATGAACCCTTACCTGTAGGCTCCTACAGTTTAAAACTATGTATCACTGCACCAGTAAAGATTATCGTAGGATGATGGTCCAATAAAGTTAATTGTTTTGTAATTGGAAACTCACCTTTAAAAAATGTTTAAATGAAGCGTATAGCTGCCACATATTTTACTGAATTTTGAAAAGATGATAACAATACATTTTTTTTCCACATTATACATACGAATAAACACACATAATACTTCTTATAGGTTAAGTACCAAGTTAGTTTTAAAGGTTGTTACTCTCTCAGCAACTCTGGACTACCTTTTGGACTGTCGACTCTATCTCTCTAACTTTTTAATCTAAATCGCAATCTAATATTACTGTGGTCGCCGAGTCCTTCTATATAGTTAGAGAGAGTGAAAGACTCAGAGACCACAATAGTATTAGATTGAGATTCAGATTAAAGATATATATATATATATACAAAAGGTAATCTATCTAAAGTCCTTCTTGAAAGGATGACCAGTCCTGCTTTGCAAGGATGACCAGTTGACCTTGATCTCTTCCCGTTCTTGTTCCTTGTTTTTACTCTACGAGAGGTTCTCTGATTTATACAAAGTTTCCAAGAAAATCTCCTTTCGGTTTTTCACGAGATGTTTCCTTTTGCTGTCCTGTTTTCCTACATAATTCTCGTAGAGGGCATCGTACGGTTACTACGAAACTGTTCTTTGCAGGACTCATAGATCATAGCAGCAGTTTAAGTTTAAATGTAATGTAAAATTAAAGTTAATTAATGTTAATTAAATTATGCTTATATAAAAATGTAAAACTATAAAATAATTTTTATGTTTTCCGGCTTCACAAAACTTTATAAGTATAAAACTATGGTGAAAGCGAAGGCATATTTCTTTTATAATGCACATAAATAATAATATAAAATATACACGTTTATTAAGTAAGTCTTATCATGTTAAATTTTCCAGCTTAACAACAAAAATAATTTTCATTTATCTTTGAATAAATTAATATTGTAATTAAAATTTAATAATACTTAGATTTGCAAAATAATGCTAATAATTAATTTATATATTTTAGTATTTTAAATAACTTTGCACAAAATTATGTGACGTGATAAAGTTAGAGAATAACTAAAAGTAAAATAAAAGTTCTAAAATAAATTAAAAATAAAAATAGCAAATGCCTGGATTTTGTTATTTCTATTACATTAAAAAATGCATTATCATAACGAATTACTAGTGTTGATTAGTTTTTCTTTTTCTAATGTTTCACTAACTTGTTTTGATGTTATGTCTATTCCATGCGTTCCATAAATTAATTTTTAAAACATTAAAATATTGAGTTCTAAAAGCTAAGAATTTTTAAAAAAAAAATATTATGTTTCTAAATTATTTGCTGAAAGTTTTTTTAATGAATGTTTTTATGTGTTGAAAGGGCAATACTTGCCATAGTACGCTGGATTTTTATAACGAAATGTTTTTTTATTGATATTGATATAGTAAAACATTTTCAAGCTCTTATAAAAATGAATTTGCAAAATTCATTGTCAGGTAAGAACTTTCCATTTTTTCTGTCATAAATATGGAACAACAGTATATTAAGACATTTGCTTCCACCATATCATTAATAAATTAACGTACAACATCATGCAATATCAAATGTTCCCAGCATACTATTTTAAACATTAATCTATACTATGCAAGTATACATATTTTAAAGGCAAAATATTGTGATGAGCTACTAAAACCACGACAAAGGCTTTATAACATAATTATTAATGCTTAACTTTAAAAAAATGTCTTTAAAATTCTATTTGGGAAATCTCTCTCGTTAATTAAAGTCAGAACTAACAACATTAAAAAAAAAGAAAATAATTTAAGTGTAATATGCTTGATGCCAAAAGTTTCAATACCATAAAAACATTACTTTATCTAAAAAATAATGAAATTACTATTATGTAATATCGTTTATTATATATATATATCAGACACAAAAATACGTTCCAATTTATTACTTTCATTTTATTATCTCAAAATACCAATCAATCTCCTTTAATTATAATTTTAAAAATACTTCATTACATTCTAAAAAAAAAAAAAAAAAAAAAAGAAGAAAGAGCCAGACCAAAATTCTAAAACCTTCTCGATAAGAAATTCATCTCATTAGAAATTTATTAATTCATCTCTGAGATTTCTTGGCACATTAATGCTATTATTATTCTGTTTTTCAGTGAAGGCTGGTAATAGGATCCTCTGTTCCATGTAATCTTCTTAGCGCGACTTCTCATTTCAGTTTTGCCTTAAGTATACAATGAACACGTATTGATTTTTGTCTTAGTTTCACAAGATGTGTCATTCATGGAGGAAAATAAACACCGAAAAAAATAAATTTAATTAAAGAGTCTCGAAAACTTAAATCTTGTTTTTTTGTTCATGACTTATATCGTTATTTATTTTAACAGCTTGTAAGACGATAATGGCAAATAGCCTGGTATAATTTATCACTAATAAGTAATATACATATATATAGCTTTTGTAACACATGTAATGATTTAAAAGGTACATTTTTTATTAATATTTAACACAAAACATAAATAAGGTATGTAATTATTAATTTTATAAGTACTACAATTCTGCATTAAATATCTTGAATTTCAATTATCTAAGTAGTCGTGTTTTGAGATAAAAAATGTTATCCAAATAGATTCACGATAATTAAAAGCATACATAAAATATTTCTTTGCAAATTACTAGATAATACATGCAGTAAATGTGCATATATTTTTTAAAGATATACGATTCGAAAGATTAATCATTTTAAAAATGAATTGGAATTTAAAAATATATTATTTTTTTTGTTACCTCTGATCTTTGCTCTTATATGGTATTTTTTTCACATACATTCTTTTTAAATGCTTCAATTAATATCTTTAATAATATTTTGAAACTTTTTACATTTTGCTAATCTTAAAAAAGGTCAATTTTCATATCGTTATAAATTTAAGTACACATTTTTTATCTAATTAAATCTATATATATTGTAATAGCTAAAATGATAATTTACTTTAATACTAGAAACTCAATGATGTTAGTGTAACTATCATATCATAAAAATAATTATAATTTGATATGTAGAAAAAATATAGGAAAAAAAAAAGAAAGGACTTACGGTATAACGTAATTTACATTAATTTTACACGTAATACATTAAAAATAAATCAAACACTAAATTTCAAAAATGTATAAACAAACAGAATTTAAAGTACTTATTAGACTTCTCAATTTTCAGAAACACTTCATTGCATTCAGAAAAATCAGGAAGAAAGAACCATTCAAAATTCTAAAAACTTTTCTCGATAAGAAATTCATCTCATTAGAAATTAATTAATTCATCTCTGAGATTTCTTGGCACATTAATGCTCTTATTATACTGTTTTCAGTGAAGTTCTTGGTAATAGGATCCTCTGTTCAACGTAATCTTCTTAAGAGAATACATTCACGCGACTTCTCATTTCAGTTTTGCCTTAAGTATACAATGAACACGTATTGATTTGTCTTAGTTTCACAAGATGTGTCAGTCATGGAGGAAAATAAACACCGAAAAATAATTTAATTAAAGAGTCTCGAAAACTTAAATCTTCTTTTTGTTCATGACTTATATCGTTATTTATTTTAACATCTTGTAAGACGATAATGGCAAATAGCATGGTGTAATTTATTAGTAATAGGTAATATATATATCTTTTATAATACATGTAATGTTTTTAAAAGGCTTATTTTCTGTTAATATTTAACACAATAAGGTATATAATTATTAATTTTTAAGTACTGCAATATCGTATTAAATATCTTCAATTCCAATTATCTAAGTACTCGTGTTTTAGGATAAAAAAAGTTATTCAAATAGATTCACGATAATTAAAAGCATACATAAAATATTTCTTCACAAATTATTGGATAATACGCGCAGTAAATGTGCAGATGATGTTTGAAGAGATAAACTTAGAAAGATTATGCATTTTTAAAAATAAATTATAATTTAAAAATAAATTTTTGTGAACTCTGCTCTTTGTTGTATATAATAAAATTGCTGTTGGTTCTTTTTATAAAAAATATTCAAGCTGTTATAAAAACTGTATTTACATAATTCATTGTCTGGTAAAATTTTTTTCCTTTTTTTCTGCCCTACAGTTATAATTATTGAGCTGTAGCATATTAAAGTCATTTTTTCTAACATATCATTAATAAATTATTGAACAGCATCATGCAATATCAAATGATCCTAACATACTATTTTAAACATTAAAAGCTATACTATATACTATGTATGTATACTTATTTTAAAGACGAAATGTTGAGTTGAACTACTAAAACCGTAATAAAGACTTTATCACATGATTATTACATCCCGTGAAATTCATTTTTAAAGATTTTCTTAAAAATCAGTCTTGGATGTCTCTCTCATTAATTAAAATCAGAACTAACAACTTAATAAAAAGTAAAATAGTTTAAGGGTAACACATTTGATGTAAAAAAAAAAATCAAACATCAACACCAAAATTTCAATACCCTAAAAACGTTACTTTACCTAAAACATAATAGATGCCTTATTATGTAATATAATTTTTAATATATAACAAATACAAAAATATGTTCCAACTTATTACTTTTATTTCATTATCTCAAAATACCAATCAATCTCCTTTAATTATAATTTTAAAAACACTTCATTACATTCTAAAAAAAAAAAAAAACCAGAAGAAAAGAACCAGACCAAAATTCTAAAACCTCCTCGATAAGAAATTCATCTCATTAGAAAATAATTAATTCATCTCTGAGATTTCTTGGCACATTAATGCTATTACTATTCTGTTTTCAGTGAAGGCTGGTAATAGGATCCTCTGTTCCATGTAATCTTCTTAGGAGAATACATTCACGCGACTTCTCATTTCAGTTTTGCCTTAAGTATACAATGAACACGTATAGATTTTGTCTTAGTTTTACAAGATGTGTCATTCATAGAAGAAAATAAACATCGAAAAAAAAAATAATTTAATTAAAGAGTCTCGAAAACTTAAATCTTGTTTTTTTGTTCATGACTTATATCGTTATTTATTTTAACATCTTGTAGGACATAATGGCAAATAGTTTGGTATAATTTATTACTAATAAGGTATATATATATATATATATATATTTTATAATACATATAGTGCTTTAAAAGGCTTTTTTTTTATTAATATTTAACACAAAACATGAATAAGGTATATAATTATTAATTTATAAGTACTGCAATTCCGTATAAAATATCTCGAATTTCAATTATCTAATTACTCAGGTTTTGGAATAAAAGTTATCCAGATTGATTCACGATAATTAAAAGTATACATAAAATATTTCATCACAAATTACTAGATAATACACACAGCAAATGCGCAGATGATGTTTGAAGAGATAAGCTTAGAAAGATTACGCATTTTTAAAATAAATTAGGATTTAAAAATAAATTTTGTTAACTTTTGCTCTTTGTTCTCTATAATAAAATTTTTCACGCTGTTATTAAAACTGTATTTACAGAATTCATTATTTGCTAAAAATTTTCCTTTTTTTTGTGCCGTACAGTTATAAATATTTAGCTATAGCATATTAAAGTCATTTTTTCTAACTTATAATTAATAAATTATTGAACATCATCATGCAATATCAAATTATCCTAACACACTATTTTAAACATTATACTATATACTATGTATAAATACTTATTTTAAAGACGAAATGTTGTGTTGAAGTATTAAAACCGTAACAAGGCTTTATCACATGGTTATTACATCACATGCAGTTCATTTTTAAAGATTTTCTTTAAAATCAGTCTTGGATGTCTCTCTGACTATTTAAAATCAGAACTAACAACTTAATAAAAGTAAAAATAATTTAAGGGTAACACATTTGATGTAAAAAATCACATCAACACCAAAATTTCAATTACCCTAAAAACGTTAATTTATTTAAAACATAATAGAAGCATTATTTTGTAATATCATTTTTTAATATACATCAAATACAAAAATATGTTCCAACTTATTACTTTTATTTCATGATCTCAAAATACCAATCAATCTCCTTTAATTATAATTTTAAAAACACCGCATTACATTCTGAAAAAAACCAGAAGAAAGAACCAGGTAAAATTCTAAAACCTTCTCGATAAGAAATTCATCTCTTTTAGAAATTAATTAATTCATCTCTGAGATTTCTTGGCACATTAATGCTATTATTGTTCTGTTTTCAGTGAAGGCTGGTAATAGGATCCTCTGTTCCATGTAATCTTCTTAGGAGAATACATTCGCGACTTCTCATTTCAGTTTTGCCTTAAGTATACAATGAACACGTATTGATTTTTGTCTTAGTTTCAGAAGATGTGTCATTCATGAAGGAAAATAAACACCAGAAAAAAATAAATTTAATTAAAGAGTCTCGAAAACTTAAATCTTGGTTTTTTTTTTTTTTTTTTCATGACTTATATCGTTATTTATTTTAACATCTTGTAAGACGATAATGTCAAATAGCATGGTATAATTTATCACTAATATGTATTCCTTTTATTACATGTAAATTTAAAAGGTACATATATATATATATATATATTATATTTCATAAAATGAAATGTTTTTAAAAAGGCTTATTTTTTATTAATATTTAACACAAAAGCATAAATAAGGTATGTAATTATTAATTTTATAAGTAATACAATTCTGCATTAAATATCTTAAATTTCAATTATCTAAGTATTCGTGTTTTGAAATAGAAAACGTTATCCAAATAGATTCACGATAATTAAAAGCATACATAAAGTATTACTTTAAATTACTGGATAATACACGCAGTAATGTGCAAATGATTTTTAAAGAGATGAGCTTTGGAAGATTACGCTTTTTTAAAATGGATTTGAATTTTTTTTATTTTTTTGTTAACTGTGTGCTCTTTGCTTTATATGAAATATTTTTTCTTCGCGATTATTCTTTTAAAATGCTTCAATTAATATCCTTAGTAATAATCTGAAAATTTTTACATTTTGTTCATCTTAAAAAAAGGTTAATTTTTATGTCGTTTTCAAAATCAAGTATATTTTTTTCTAATTAAATCTAGATGTATTGGAACAGTTAAAATGATAATTTACTTTAAGACTAGAAAATCAACGACGTTAGACAAAATAGCATATCTTAAAAATAATTATAATTTGATATGTAGAAAAAAAAAGAAAATACGAGATTATAACGGAAATTGCACTTTAAACAAAGATAAATGAAATACTAAATTTAAAAAACAATATTTAAATGAACAAATTGTAAGTACTTAGTTTGTTTTTTGTCACATACCCAAATTCGGCTTCAGTTTTCCAGATAAAAACAATTTGAAATCATCAAACTCAAATGGAATATTTATAAATGCAGAAAAATAAAAACAAGAAACTCATGAGCCAAAACATTATATACAAATGAACTCGCCTGGATGACGCGGAAGGCACGTGAAAAATATTTAACTGGCAAGGTATTAATATATTGAATATTGAAAAATAATATATGTTTTGGCTCATATATATCCTATGCAATATATTTCACCACGTAAAAGAAACTTCATTATCATATAATTTTCTGATAACATTATTATGGAAATTTTTATAAAACTATTTTATACTTTACAGAATTTATGGCTTTGAGTTTTGCCTTTAGATATGAATTAAAAATATGTCTTAAACCTGAGTTACTAACTAGAGTTATAATATTAAAATATATTACTCATTAGTATGATGAATCATGAATAATCTGCTTTACGTCACATATACGCATTTAAAAAATCGTGCATTTATAAATATGCATAGAAAAATATTATTATGTTTAATACATATATAATGTGGTAATGTCAGAATGGTTCAGTTCTGAGCTATCAACACACAACCAAGGCTGCCTAATGTCAAATTATTAATTTGCGTAAGACGCTAAATTTCATTTGTAAAATTTTTGAATTGATCAATTAAAAGCATACAAAATATTAAGTTAATGAAATGTTTATTTTATTTAAATATATAGATATTTCATATTTTTAGTTTTAGATATTTCTTATTTCAGTGATTCAAACATCTTCAACCTCTTTAATGATAAAAGAAAAATGTACTTACAAAAATAAATTATTAATAAAGTACTGCCTTTTGACCATTTTTATGTTGATTATATAAGACAAGATATCGTAAACTCATTATAGTTAAAATATGTCAGTTTTTAGGTGAGATTAGAGTGTATTTCATGTCTTGTCCAGTAATTTTAAATATATATTTCAAAAAAATACTTTATATTTAACTACCAAATCATTGAATACCTTCAAACGTATTTTGCACAATAAGTTCATGTCATATACTAAAAACAAGAAACATTTTAATTACACGAATGACTATAGGCCTAACAAAATAATTATGTGCCTAGATTCCATTTCCTTACCCAATTTAGAAATTAATAATACTTCATAAATTTTAATTATCTCTAGATGCAAAACATCTAAAATAAAAGTGACATAATAATATATAAATATATCTACTTAATGTCTAATAATTTAGAACCTTTTTTTTATTCCACCTTTTGACAGAGAAAGGAAAAACATAATGGAAATGTTGTAGGACCATGTTAAAAATAACACGATAAATACGCAAATGTGAGATATAGATTTGGATTACTAATTAACCCAATGTTTATCTCTATTCATCTGTATCTCTACTACTAATCTATTATTAATACAATTTTAAATACTTTTTTATTTTTGTCCATCTGATCTGACTCTCATTGAGAATTTTCAATATTCATATGACTTCTATAATGGAAAGGTCATAATGAAACTCAGAATTGAAATGGTTTAAAAGTATTGAAAAAAATAAATGTAAATTCGAACACGGAGATCTCCCAAACTAATTATCAAACTGATTACATATTTGCTGAGATACAGGAAAAACCAAAAACAATGAAATAAGATCAAATGAATTTTTATCTTTTAGTCACGCACGTATTGATGATGCAAACGCCATTATCAAATAGATAATTAGAGAAACATATTTATTAAAAAAAGTATCAGAGCAATCAATTTCTTCTATTGTTTTCTCCATTCTTTTTAATTAAGTAAAAATGTGTTGACAATATTTATTTTATTTTATTATTTTAATTTTTATATGCACCATAAATACTTTTCTATTACTGGTAAATTATGATACAACAATTCTTAATTTTATAAAATTGTTCAATTGTTTGTGCAAGACTTGATTGGAAAACTAAAAAGCTTTCAAGGCTGAGGTTAGTTGACAACTAGTGAATAGATCTAATAGAAAACAATTATTAAACTATTTATATACCACCTTAGATGTATGAATTTTCTAGATCAAATTAGCATCCTATATGTATGTAAGATCAATGAGTTTTGCAAAACCATTTGCAAAGTTTTTCTTCTGTAGATATTTTTTACTTATATTTCATTATAATATTTTTAATATTTTTAGTAATATTTGGATACATTTCTTTCGGAAAGGAATTTTTATTGATAGAAAATGGCATAATGGCATAATTGCATGTCATAATACTGTATGGCATTCTGAACTAATGCCTGCGAATATAATGTTACTAAAATTTAATGTGTGAATAAATATTATGTAATGTGTCTATCAGATCATTCATTCATGTGTTAAATCTGACAATTAAAAAACAATGATGAAATTAGTTGCAAAATCTCATGATCAACAATGATCTAATGATGATTAAGGGTGTTTTGTTGATTATCCCACTTGGCTAATATTGATAATCATGATTGAAGGGGAAGGAAAGTATTCATCTTGCCTTTGGCTGTCTGCCATTCATGGGAGACCGGGACCAAAAGTGGATTTTAATGCTTGATTGGCGATTTTCGATAATATTTAATTTCAAAAATATTCATCTCATGTCTTTCATACATTTTGAATTGGAAATTTTTATTTTTCTTTGAAACATACTTCAGGTATTTCGTGTTTTTTTTTTTTTTTTTTTTAAACTAAAATTTGGAACCGAACATTATTACGGGATATTTTTAAAAATAATATAAATAACCCATATTCTATTATCTGTGTGCAATAACGAAATCTTAGATTATACATATATGCTAAACGTTATAATGTTTTCTCTATAAATATAATTAAGTAATATGTTATAATTGATGCAAGTTATTTTAATTAATAAATTATTTTACACTATTTCAAAATTACATTATAAACAACATTAAAAATTATCACTTTTTTAATTTTAATTAATTTTGTCAATTGTTTTGAGACATACATTTACAAACCTTTTTTCTGCGTTAAAGTAGCTAACCCTAAATTCTTAATATTGTGTGTATGCAATGAATTGTCATATACTGATTTTGCATTTTTATGAAGCATTAGCACAATATTTGTTTGTACCGTTTTCTGTTTCAAACAGATAATATAAAAATTAAAAATTAAAAATACATAAATTATTATTTTTCTGATTTCCGTAAATATTTATTCTCAAAATTCTGTTGAAAATATATATGTCTTTCTTTTTGCAAATGAGATATATATCTCTGTTATTATTAAAATGTTATTGATTAAAAAACTGATACAGTTTAATCTTTTTTTTTTTTTTTAATCTGTTTTTTTTAAAACAAAGTTGCATTCTAGAAATCTATTAATGAAAATTCCTTAAGTTACTTTGAACAGAAAAAAAAAGTTATCTTGATTAAAAAATTAAACGTTTTAATTATGGTTTAAATCTGCAAGTTAATACATCTACAGATTAATCTTCATCTGACAAATTATGTACATTTAATAATAATGTAAACTTTTCTAAAAATAAATATAGTTATTTTTTTGTGTGTGTGTTGTTTGGATTTGCAGTAAATTTAAAAAAAAATCAGAATTATAATAAAAAAAAAAAAATCTGTATTTGATATGTATAATAAGCAACTAACTTACTTCAATACTATCAATAACCTTTTTTAAAAATATAGTGCAATGATTCAATATGGTGTCGCCATCTATTGTTCTAAGATCATACTACCTTATAAGAAAATAGTAAATTTACTAAATGCAGTAATAATAATAATAAAATAACTTTGCTTACTTACTGTTATGCACAATTAATAATTAGTTGTCCAAATAGATGAAAAACGATTTTCCAAATATATTTAAAGTTTAATTTTTTAAACAACACTATTCCAAGAAAATAATAAAATTAACATGATTCAAAAGTAAAAATGCTCTTTTAAAATTATATTAACGAATATAAATATTTTAAATAATAATAGTTATTGTTTATCGCTGAATAACTAAGAAATTTTTTTTATCATTTTATATGCTTAATACATCTACAAATTAATCTTTATCTCACAAATTATGTGCTTTTAATAATAGTGAAAATATTCTGAGAATATATATATATATACAATTGTTTTTTAATTTTTTGTTAAAAATGAAGCATCTGTAATTCATGTTAATTATATTATTATTTAACATTAAGGAAGTTTAAATAATTAAAATTCAAATATTGTGGAAATTTGCTTTTCATCGAATATTAAAAAAAATAATATTAAATATTAACATTACATAACAATAAATATGTAAAGTCCTTATTATTATTATTATTATTATTATTATTATTATATTAGAAAATCGTTAATTATCTCATTCAATATTATAACCAGTTTCTTGACAGATAGTGTAAGATTAAGAAAATAGATGGCGACACCATAATGAATCGTGATGTTATATTTTTAATAGAAGATTATTGAGTGTACGTTTAAGTGAAAAAAAGTAACATGATAACATATTATAAACTGATAAATTGATGCTTTCATTTCCTGCAAAAAAAAAACAGCTCTTCAAACAAATTAATTAATTTTAATTTTTTTGTGTTTTTTGGCATGTGAATTCATTTGAATTTCGAGTCCAGATAAATCTATTTTAAATAATCATAATGACGAAAATTTCTTTCCATGATGTGTTTTAAATTAATAATTAATTTATGATTTATTTCCGTATTGTATGTACATAAAATTGAAAATAATAGGTAAGCTTGGTACATCCTACACACTTTCAACACTATGATATATCGACGTCATTATTTTCATTGTTCACAATTTTATCAATAAAAATTCTTTCATTTTGAAAATCTCAATTGTATTTCTGTACTAGTGAGACTAAAAATATGCTTAATTATTTGTCTCAAATGAAAATTCTTCTTTTCATTTTTCTAAATCCTCTTTTTCTTTTCCATTAAAAAAAATTTATAAAATGCAAATAAATTACAAATTATTGGATTAATTAATAATTTGAAATAATTTTCGAATAAATGAAAACAAAATCACAAACATAAGGACAAAAATAAAGATTTAGTATATTATTATATTTTATTATATTTTATATCGAAAATAATATATATCTAGATTTAAACTTTTATAATAAAATCTTTAAGGGAGTATGATATTTAAAAAAGAATTATTTTGAAATCATTAAATTTCTCCAATAACAATAATAATTTTAATAAAATATATATACTTAGTTAATCTATTTATTTTATAACACTGCCCAACAATATTAAAAAAAATGAAGTAAGACATTACAAAAAATATTTTTAAGGAACTTCATAATTTATTTACATATAAGTGTTTATGAATGCTAAAATTATTGTAAAAACTTTTAATTATTTTAAGGCATCAAAATTTGAAAACTACATTACTTTTCTAGATATTAAAAACAAATACAAATTAATTTACAAATGTAAAATTAATAGTTCCAATTGTCGAAAATAGTTTTGTACTATATTTTCTTAAGACAAATGTTAAACTTTTTCTTAATTGAATTTTATAATATTAACCTATTAATTCTGATAAAATTTTTAAATAGTGTGAAAGAAATTCAATTTTAATTAAGCTATTATAGATTTATTGAAACTGTCCTCGAAAATTATAAATTTCAAGCACTGAAAGTTCAACTCAAACATTTAAATGATCCATTTTAAAATTTAGTTATATGATAAATAAATTAAAAGTTTAATTACATTTCATAAAACCAACCAATATAACGTTTAAAAATATTCTTAGGGTAATATGGAATTAAAAACAATTTTTAATGGATCATCTACACTTAAAAAGAATTGTATAGTTAAGAATCTAATAAAGCATTATTAACAACTGATATATTTTTATATCAGTTAATAGAAATACATAATTAATGAATTTCAATCCCTTCATTATATATATATATATATATGTTTCTATTTACTATTTCGCATATAAAAAAGTAATAAAAAATGATAAAATAAATTTAAATAATGCCCATGATTCAAAGATAATTAATGCAAAGTTTAAAATATTAAATCAAAAAAATATTTAGTATTTTTTTTTTTATTAAAGTATATTCAGTAAAATATTGAGTCCTTATATAATGCTTTTAAATTTTTTTTATATTTCATATATATTTTCATTTTAAATATTAATTCAAATCAGGTATGCTTTTCTGAAATTATAGCCTGATTTATGATAATACTTTGTTTTAAACTGAAAATACATTTTATAATCATAATAAAAAAAAGTTTAAACAGACCATGGTTTTTGGTTAGATAGTTATAGTTTAAAAGGTTCAATAAACAAGTTAATTTTTTTATTTAATTTATTTATTTAATATTCTATCTTAAAAATATCTTCATCGAGAAAATATTTCATTTTTTAAAATCAACTTAATTAAAAATATTTGAAAATATACGCCTTCTGCAGTATAAGGAAGCTTAAATTTATTTGTACGAAAATAATAATTGTAAATAAAATTTAAATTCAACTGTTAATTTGAATATCTTTAATTTTTACAAATAACTTATTCTTTCCAATTGTTTTCCCTATTGAAGTTGTAGATGGCAGCACCACGAAAAGAAAATTTTTTCTCTATAAAATTGTATTTAAAATAATTAACAAAGCTTCTTCTCAGAAATGGAGGAATATTTTTGACGATAATTTATCTGGAAGCAATGATCGTTGGCGCGTATTGCATTCCATAATTGAACTCTGCTAACATAAATATTTTGATTATTGAAGTAAGTTCAGAAGCTGCCTGATTATTGTTCTATTGTTTAAACGGGCATTCTAAGAGCAAATATTTAATTTTCTGACATACTTTATAGTATATTGTGTCCGGCATACTTGAATTTCGATAATGACGGTCAGTTAGCTTAAATAAAGTTAATTATTTACTTCATATGAAATGAAAGCACGAGACTGTTATACTAGATAAACCTACTGGAATACGAGTTATAATTCTATCCACAATTCACGGTAAATGGGGATTATATTTAAAACGACGATTTTACGATTTATATTTAAAAATATTATATGCACATTTATGTCTGTCTCTGTTTGGCAGTGTTAAAGACATAAAGATAAGTTCATTTTAAGAAATTTTGTGTATTTGTCTATAATGTTATAATGTCTATGTTATAAATAAGTGAAGGAATTATTTTTCTGAAATTTTAATACGGTTGTAAAATTTTGTAGTAATTGAAATAACATTAAAATTTATTATCATTTTTATAACATCATTGTTTGATAATTGCTATATAATAATGAATTTGCAAAAATCACGTTTCCGGCAACCACACAATTGCAAAATAAATAAATATTGTGAGTTTTAAACAAAAAAGACAGATTATTGGTGATTATCATTGTACAACAGTTCATTTTTATTTTATTATTATTATTTTTTTCAAGCAGTTTTTTGTGGATAAAATGAAGTTATCAATTTCTGAGGCTCGTATTTTAATGTCCTTTTAAACAGGACATAAAAAAGAAAAAAAAAAAACATGAGGTTGCAATAATATGGACTGTAAATGCAAAAAAAAAAAATGTTGATTTTATGAACTTATTTGTTATGGTCACCAACCGAAATTCGAAAAGATCTTCTCTGACCACGCCTCATTCATCATCAGGAATGATATTTAATACCAGATAATGCGTAGAGAAAGACAAATCAGCATAATAAAAATTAGTAGTATGTCTATAAAAGCTGATCTTTATGACCGAGAACTTAGGGTAAGCAGCAAATATTATGCACATGAAAGGCAATATCTCTAATTTATATTGTGGATTTATTGTCATAATGGCTGTTTCGCAATTAGGTACTTCTGGAATATGGCCTTTTTTCTGCACTGCAGTGGGTCCAGGTTTCTTTATCGTGGATTGCAAGACATACTCATAAATGTCATCTAAAATATTAAAGATACTTGAAGAAGAGAAAGATATTGATGGATCGTATATAGTCTGGATTTTATAGAGGACGATTGTACTATTAATATTGTGTAAAAAGTCTTCCCCACAAAAATTGAAGCTAAAGTAAAATTGAAAATTGAAAAATTGAAAAAGTCATTTATCTTAATAAGTAACTCATATAGATCCGTATTTCAATAAGAAATTGCATTTTATTTGCAGAAATTGGTATAAAAGTTTTATTTTTTTATTTTCCTTATTTTGTTTTTACCTTGTAGCCATATGGAATTCATTATCATACAAATATACCGTTTTGTGTATAAACCATTTGTGTGTTCCCTTACTAGATACGTAAAAATTTCACTTCTTCAATTAATATTCGTTACAAATTATTCTAAAAACGTAATTCACTTTAACAATTATTATAAAATATATTATTTATAAAATATATTCTATGTAGTCTTTGATAAAACTTTTAATATAAAGAGCGATTAATGTTTTTAGCGATAATGCAAGGTAAAAACCTAAATGTACTACTGGCAAGAAATTATCAAAAGCATATTTTTTTTTTAATACCCACTCAATACTGATCAATTTTACTTGCAGGTGCTAAATAAATTAAAAATAAATTCAAAAGAACTTTAACTGTAAAATAAAATTAAACTTTCTTTGTTAGCAATACTTAAGTGATATTTTCTTAAACCAACACAAATAAAATTTTTAGAGTAAAATACATATAGAATTATACAAATATCATTATCATACAAATATATCATTTTGTGTAAAAAAAAAGATTCGATTTTTACTAGATACGTAAAAAATTTCACTTCTTCGATTAATATTCGTTATACATTATTCTAAAAACGTAATTTGTCTTTAACAATTATTATAAAATATATTATTTTAAAAATGTAGTCTTTGATAAAACTTTTTTTAATATAAAGAGCGATTAATGTTTTTAGCGATAATAAAAGGTAAACCTAAATGTACTATTTTCAAGAAATTATCAAAAGCATATTTTTTTAATACCCACTCAATACTGATCAATTTTATTTGCAGGTGCCGAATAAATTAAAAATAAAATTTAAAAATAACTTTAACTATAAAATAAAATTAAACTTTGTTTGTTAGCAATAGTTAAGTGATATTATTTTCTCAAACCAACACAAATGAAATCTTTAGGGTAAAATACATTTAGAAAATAAAAATAAAAAATATATAAAAAGAATCAAAGAAAGAGAAAAAAATGTTCTAGAATTAAAAAAAAAAAAAAATTCTTGTGGTTTTACTAAATAATTTCTTATTTTTTTAACTTAGATAATTCATAATAAAAAAATTTTTAATAATATATATTATGTCCTTATTTGTTATGACTTACTAAAATTTCCATTTATGTAAAATATATTCAGAATTTTTTTAGCATTATTTTATTAATTAGATGGTATAAGTTTTTCCTCAATTTTTGCAAATGAAAATGATTGAAAAAAGTTTAATATAAACACATATAAATAATGTATACATTTTTATCGAATCTGAATATTTTTTTATCTTCAAGACAGAATTTTTAAATATAATCCAAGTCTTGAGGAAAAGAAAAACACATTTATATTATTGAACTTTGATATTTAATAAGATGTCTTTCATGCTTAAGAAATCGTGCTAATTTTCATTTTTTATAACAAGCATTAAATATTAACAAAACACCAAGTGCTTTAAATAAGACCGTAGAAAAAAAATTAATTAGTAAATTTATTATGATAACTTTTATTTAATGTCAAATTTATTTTGTCTAATTTTAAAGCCATGCACAAATTATTAATCACAATTCATATTTATAAAAATTAGATTTCAAAAGACTTTTGAGGGATTCAGTTAATTTAATTCAAAAGATTATTATAAAATTTAAAACAGTAATTTGAAAATATTTAATCTGATGTCAGACGCTATTTTAAAATTACATATTTTTTTTTTTCAAATTCTTAAAGCTGCATTTTTGCATCAATGTTTTATAGAAACTATTCAGCTCTTTAAGACAAGGTGATTAAATCTTATGACGTAATGAAATTATTAACATTATAAAATCATTTTTTAAAACTTTCCAAATTTAATAATTCTCAATCCAATAGCATATTATGATTATGAGTATTAAGAGATATTCATAAGTGTGTATTTTAAAACATTATGAAGAAAAGTAATATTTCTTTCACATAAAAGGAATAAAAAATTATTTAAGTGAACGATTGTAGTGCTTAAAATTTAGAGTACAATAAGTGTGTAGCAATTTAAAATTCAATTAAGTGTAGTAATAGAAGAAATACAGAAATTTAACGAAAACATTGATTTTTTTTTATTTATACTTACAGAGCGTCAGTCATTTCAGATTAAGAAAATATGGTTTAAAACAACTTATGCCATATTTAAATCATATTATGACATCAAAAAATTCAGGGCATTGAGTGTATCTAAATATTCCTTCTAGCAACATTTACAATATGCGTACTTTTTTCCCCTTCTTCCGTTGTTTACAATCAGTAGACCTTCTGGCCATTAATGCACAGCATCAAACAGCCAAAACTGTCAGCTGGGTGAGACATTGCCTTCCGGAAGGATTGCCTTCCAGGAGCAACTGCCGTGTATTTTGTATTGGAGAAAATGTTTTATGTTTGCTATTAATTTAAAAACATCAGAATACATTAGTCATCTAAAAAAAACGAAAAAAAAAATTACAAGTATATAACAAAAGATTTATAAGAAAACTTTTATAGATTAATTGAGTTTAGTTAGCCAGTTTAAAATGTATTGTTCATATGGGAGATATTAAACTATAGACCCAATAAACCGCCAATATAACATTTGGGTTTTATTTAAAAAAAAAAAAAAAAAAACCTAAAATAGCATCTCTGATAAATTATCACTTTTACATGCTATAAAATATGATTTATCGAGTTGTTATGTTAAAAGACCCCGTTGAACTGCAATTTTTTATAAAGAATTATGTAAGATGTGGTGTAACGTTATTTGACAGTATGTAATAGATCAGGGGTGGACAACCCAAATGATCTTGCGGCCACTTTGGAAATGCATCAATGCTCCGCGGGTCGCATATAAAATTATGTATACCCATATTAGATTTAGAACCACTATAGACATTTTTTGGAGTGAAAAATTGAAACATAATGAGTTATTATTTTTTGTTGTATTATTATTCTTACGTGTTTCATAGATATAATAATAATAATGAGACTAAATGCACATTGTAAAGAAATATATAACGCTAAAAGTGAAAATAAAAAAAATAGATAAATATAAATGAAATAAAAAAAAAATGAAATCATTAAAAAAAAAAATGTATTTTACTAGTGCGATATTTGTTTCTCTACTCTTTCACTTGCCTTTTGCAAATCGATGCACGTGCATCATGAGTTCGCAGAATTTAATTAAATTATTCTGCGAAATCAAAACTGTAATCTCATAAATAAAACAGACATAATCTAGCATATATTCACGAGAATATTATTTTAAAATCAAAGCTAATTTTTTTCTCATAATTTCAATAGTTACTTTTTAAATATATGGATGCACAAATAATGTATTTTTTAATACATTGGTTTTCACTACTTTGGCCGTTATAAAATAAATATATTTTATGAAAGTGTGATAAATCTCACGGGTCGGAAAAATATTCAAGGCGGGACGCGGGTTGGATAGCCCCTGTGATAGATGAAAATATTCTTTACATATAAGAAAATTAAAAAAAAAAAAATCACCACAGTAGAAAATTAAAAAGATTTCTTGAAAAATGTAAATGCTCCAAGTGGATTGAAACTAACCTCATTAATTCCCCCCACATTTAATACATGAAAACAGCTATAATGGACAAACTTCTGAACTCACGCGCACTGAATTTTGAATATAACTGAACTTTAAATATGTATTTGCTTCTAATTTAAATATGTTAGTGATTTCAAAAGAAACGAAAAAAATTACAATTATATAATAAAAGGTTTTATAAATTAATAGATTTTAGAAAACTTTTTATTGATTAATTCAGTTTAACTAGTCCCTTTAAAATTTGTTATTCATTAGAACCATATAGGACATATTAAACAATTGACCCAATAAACCCACAATGAAATGTTTGATTAGGGTTTTTTAAGAAAAAACATCTTAAAACGTATCTCTGATATAATTATCACTTCTACACGCTATAAAATATGCCGATATAACCTGGTTTTTTGATAAAAATTTTCCATAAAATGCCAAATTTGCAAAAAAAGAATTATGTAGATGTGTGTAAGGTTAGTTCACAGTATGCTATTGATGAACATATTCTTCAACTATAACAAAAACAAACAATCACAGTAGAAAATGTAAGATATTTTATGAAAAATTTTTCCAATTGGACTGAAATTAAATTTTTTTAATTTCCATCACATTTAATGTATTAAAAACAGCTATAATGGACATCCTTCTGACCTTCGTTTAAAAAAGCAATAGAAAAAAAAACCTTTCTTTTTTTTGCTCTGTTTTTGTTGATGTACTAGTCTCCAGAGTCGTGCTGCGATTTCTGTTCTAGGAAACAACGCCCGCTTCAAGACCATGACTCCCGTCAACTCCCCTTGACGTGAGAGATCCCATCCATTTCCAGCCTAATCCAATAGGGCAAATTTTTCACTTTCCGCCCTTTGCGGTGACGCCCTGCCCTTGACAGAAACATCAGCTCTTATTGTGGCGTCACCCTAAGTGAAGGATAATAAAAGATCTCAAGTTTATAACTCGGAAACCCTCGGTGTGTAACTCCTGAGGAATGTCTCTCAAACGACACGAAGTTCGAGGCGTCCATCGTTAGGGCTGTCAGCTCTTGAGTGAACCTGCCCCGAGATGGGATACAAATACATAACAGCTGGATACTTTTGCCTCAGAAATATCTGACTGAATCCTTTAAATGATGTCATTTTGATAGACTGAAATGATTCATGATTTAAATACAAGTAATAAAAATATTTCTAATGTGTTGTCTATTAGAAATATTTTTGATATCTATGACCTGCAGTTAACAGTAAGCAAGACAAGTTTGGCAAGTTCTTGTTAGCAGTGAATTTAGTTTCTACCAATTATTTATTAACTTGCAACATAATACAAAAATATAAACTATTTTGGCAAGTTGTGGTGAATACTCGTAGAAAAGATCACAAAAATTAGAATTTTAAAAAAATTCTGAAGACAAATTCTCTAATATAGAAGAAATTCTATATTGGACAATTTGTCTCAGAAATTTTTTAACCGTTATTGACCATTATTGAACCGTAGGGAACCATTATTGAATGGGACGTCTCAGTTTTCCATGTTATTAAATATTTTTCACTAATTCTTATAACTATGTCAAAATATCAAATAAATTTATTTATATTATATTACTGAAAATATCATTTAATTATAAATTTATTTTTATTAATACTATTAAAAATATTAATAAATTATAAAAAATCTCCGTTGCCTCAAGCTTGTAACTAGAAACCTCTAGTTGTGTTACTGCTAATAGAATGCCTTTCAAACGACAGGAAGTTCGAAACGTTCATCATTAGGGCTGTCAAACGTAAGTCAGCTCTTGAGTGAACATCCTGCGCCGAGATGGGATGCAGATACATAACAACTGGATAACTGGATACATTTACCACAGAAATGTCTATCTGAATCTTTTAAATGATGCCATTTTGATAGACTGCAATGATTCATGATTTGAATTTAAGTAATAAAAATATTTCTAATTTGTTTTCAATTGATACATATATGACATGGACTGGGATATCTGCCTGAATCTTTCAAATGAGCAATTTTGCTAGACTGAAATAATTTCTGATTTGAATTTTAATATTTCTAATTTGTTGTCAATTAGAAATATTTTGATATCTATGTCCTGACGTTAACAGTAAATAAAACAAGTTTGACAAGTTCTTGTCAGGAGTAAATTTAATGTCTGTCAATTATTTACTAACTTGCAAAATAATGCACATTGTAAACTATTTTGGCAAGTCGTGGTAAATAGAAAAGATCACAAAATTTAAATTTAAAAACATTTCTGACGACAAATTGCCCAATATAGAATCGCACGTCCTTAACCATCATCGGATTTGACCTCTCAGTTCTCTATGTTATAAAATATATTCACTAATCCTTATAACTATGGCAAAATATTAAATAAATTTGTTTATATTATATCATTAAAAAATATCAATACATTATAAAGATCTCCGGGGCCTCAAGTTTATATATAACTCGAAAATCATTGGCCTGTAACTCCTGAGGAATGTTTTTCAAACGACAGGCAGCTCGAGGCGTCCATCGTTAGACCTGTCAGGCTTGAGTCAGCTCTTGAGTCAACCTGCGCTGAGATAGGATACAAATACATAACAATTGGATAACTGAATGCTTTTACCTTTAGAAATATCTGTCTGAATATTTTAAATGAAGCCGTTTTTGATAAATAATGAAAATATTTCTAATTTGTTGTCAGTTAGAAATATTTTGATATCTATGACCTGAAATTAACAGTAAGTAAGACTAGTTTGACAAATTCTTGTTAGGAGTGAATTTTGTATCTGTTAGTATTATTTAGTTCTGTTTCTGTTTTGTTTCTGTGAAGTTTAATTTCTTTCTAACTTGCAAAATAATATTCTTGATAGATACATAATGATGTATATTATTGATGGATACATAATGATATATACTATTGATAGATACAAAAATATACACAATGTATACTATTTTTGGTAAGTTGTGGTAAACAGAAAAAATCACAAAATTAGAATTTAGAAAATTTTTGCAGACAACTTATCCGAATGTAGAATCTCATGTCGTTGACCATTATTAAATGTGACCTCTCTGTTCTCTATGTTACAAAATAGTTTCATTAATTACTATAACCATGGTAAAATATGAAATACATTTATTTCCTACTTAGGTAAAATTAGGAGAACAAATATAACTCATTGCCAATTTAATTGTGGTACAGATATTCAATAATTTAGAACATTTGACAATATTAATAGTAGGAAATTTAAAATATATGCAGTATAATAGATGAAATTAAATAGCACATATAATTGAAAATGCTGTTACAACAAGGCTTTCATGGTTTCGTATTGTTTAATTTCAATTTAAATTGCATTTTACGCCAAATTGCAAATATGAAAGTAATTTGTAAATGAAAAATTGATAATAATCTGAATTTCCTGAGTGTGTTTGATATAATCTAATTATTTATTCAAATAATTTAATAAGCCCGGATCAGATTATTCTATTAATTTGAAGTATTTACATTAAATAATACTTCATAGGAAAGTTAGTTCATAGTTAAGTTAATAATAGGTAAATGCTTTTATAAAATATCATACAATGGCAGTCTACAAATATTGCCTATTTCCCTGGAAATGAATAGGTTTGAAAATTCAAAAAAGATTTAGTAACAAAATTATATAAAAAACTTTTTGAATATTAAAAAAAAAAAAATCTAAAAATCTTTTTTTTTTTACTAAAAATATGTTTAAGAAGTAATATTTGAAGAAATAACAATAATAATAAGTTTTTTAATTATAACTTTAAAACTAATCTTTTGATTAAAATGACACCATGTATTTATTTTATATTTAAAAAACTAAATATTTGTTATATGGATAGATTAAGCAATAGTAAAAGCATTTTTCCCCAAAAGATTAATATGATAAATGCAGGATTATAATTAAAGTCCCACATTCAAAATGCTGTAAAAAAGAACCACTCGTGACAATTGACAATGAGTTCGAATTTGAAGTGAAGATAATTGAAGAAGTGTGAAATGGTACGGCATCAAAAAGAGTTCCAAAGTGTTTAATAGATGGCGCTGTAAACGGCATAAAAGAAAGGGAATTCGGCTGCCAGGGATATTTTGAATCGAAATTACAACGTATTTGGCATGAGTTGCACATTGAACCAACTGCTGTGTTCAATGTACTTGATTGTTTCGTTTTTTTTTATAGAAAAATGACTTCCAAATCATTCAGCAGTTGTGGCACTGTTAGTAGAAGGCCCATGCACCATGGCAAGGTCATGGTGAATGGAAATCCAAATTGGATGGGATGGAAACTTTATTTGGAATCCTTTTTGATGACATACCGTTTCTCTCTTTATCAAGTATCTTCACATTTGAACTGATTGTGACGAGTGATTCTTTTTTTACGGCATTTTGAAAAGGGGACTTTAATTATAATCGCCTTGTATAATAATCATACATTTCATGCATAAGAAGTTATTTTCAAGTCAAAATTTACAAAAATTTCTTAAAATACTTTTAAGCATTTGTTATTGTAATATTCATCACATAGTATCAATTAACAAACACATTTATTAGAACTATATTAAAGTAATTCAATACACCACTAATTTATGCTACCCTTTAAAAATGGAAATTAATCTCAAATATCTTCTGGTGAAACACAAAAGAAATTTCTTAATTTTACGAAATCTTATTGGAACATACTTATTGTTTCTACCCATTCTTAGTAATGCGATTCTATTGCTTCACCAAAGCAGCAACAAATGTGACATCTTTTGAAAACTTTTCTCCAAAGGGAAGACGACTATCGGTGAATACTGAAATCGTTTTCTCTGCGAACACTGGGAACAAATAGGGGAATAGGAGGAGCAGATGAGATCTATTTAAAAGTCGGTTACTGTCACGAAATCGTGTGAAGAAGGCATTTCCAGAAGACATTATGTTAACGAGTTTGGAGACCGAAGTATATCTGCCTTCTTCATTCCCTATAGGAATGGAGTAAATGTGGTTGGTTTAATTTGGATTCTAATGTCTCCGGCGAGCAAGAACTTTACACAGAAAGGTATTGAGATAAACTTTAACTACACTTATTGAAAAGAAAGAAAAAAATGTATAAAAAGGAAAAAAAAAATGTTCGAGGTTCATAGTGATTCAGGACTCGTATTTTGGAAAAAGAGGATTTTTTTTTGCGCAGTTTTTTAAAGAAAGACATTACTCAGTTAATTTATATCTGATCACTTTTAAAATGCAATGAAATATTACTTAGCGATAAATAAAGCAATGGGTAATTTATGAAATACATTACATTTTATGTGCAGTATATTGATTTTGCAAATGATTTTTCTACTTTGATTATTTTAAAACTAATATAATAAAATTTTTTGGTTAATTATTATTGAAATTAACATTTCATTCTAATTTCAGTATATAAATTTGAAGCATAGATATGAATTTTCTTAAAACTTCATAGCTAGAAATAGATACACATAATATATATCATTGATTTTGAAATTAAAAGTTTTTTTTGGAAAACTAGAATATACATAATATTTTTTTACATAATTTCGAATGTAAAGGTATATTATCTTAAAAGCGAATAATATCTTAAAATAATATCTAGAACAACAATGATAAATACAATTAATTAATTAAGAATTTCAAAATCAAACTTATTCCCTTTTTTTTTTTCAGAATTTGTTTTCACAAAGAATTATCATGTAAAATTTGTAAATTAAAAATTAAAAAAAAAAATAAAAAAAAACTCAAAACCTCAAAAATTATGTATATTCATGGCTGCTGACAAATTGGTTGTTTCCACAATTTTATCCAAAAATTTTATGTTAATTAGTCTTAAACAATTTTAGATTTTCATTAATTACTATCATTTTTTATATTGTGTCCTTCATTGGATTAGTTGCTTTCACCAAATTTATAGCATGCTATGACTATAAGGATTCTTATACATGAAACAAAGATTAATGGTATTAATGAAAATATTTTTAGCTGCACAAAAAATGGCTTTATTTAAAATATATTTTTGGTAGGAAATAAAAAATTTAGAAATTAACTCAGATCGAGCTTTGAAAAATTATTATTGATATGAAAAAAATAAGATTTGATTTTATCTACATCCATGCAATTGTAAACAATTGGTATTCCTAGAAGAAAAAGTGGGAAAAAATTAAATGAGAACGAAATGGATATTTTGCCACTATTAATCCTCTTAAATTCTAAAAAAAAAAATGTAACAAAGGATTAATAGCATCACGAATGGAGAACAGAAAAAAAAAGTGTATTTTATGCTAATATGTGTAAATGTGATAGTAATGGAAATAAGCGTCATAAATAAAACATAAATAAAAAAAAAAAACGGTATTAAATATTACTCCGAGGGTAAAACAGAAATACTCAAATACCTTTATAACTTTTGGAACATTTCAAGAAGAAGAATATGTTGCTATATAAGACAATGTGAAATCACAAACCTGGAAACAAAATTAACACTTTTAAAATATTGATAATAAATTATTTAATCAAGTTTCAAGTTTTATGCCCGAATTAGTCTCGTGGAAGAAGGTGGAAGAGGCATTGAACATATTATGCTGGTTTCCTAATGCCCCTGGAATGTTGAACAAGTCCTCTAGAAACAGCATCTGGAGAGATCTAATCCACTTCAAACTTTCTTGAGCAGATTCTGTAGATTTTCGTCCTGAATATTTGTCGTCTATGTCATGGAGAAAGCATGGGACATTCGTTTCGCATTGTTTGTCATGTTATGGACTAAGTTTCACTATTTCGAAAAGTCGACGTACATTCACTTTGTCACACAGACAAAATTTATCACAATTAATGAACATAACTTAGTATCCAATACATTGCTCTATGGGAACATATGCAGCTAGGCTTTAAGAAGGCACAGTTTGCAATCCATTGAGATGTCTGATTTAATGCCTATGTTCAGAAACGAGGGCACAATATGATGATTGTAGACTGGTCAGTGGGCTTGGTGAAATTTTTTAAGTCTTCCTAGATACGATAGGCAAATTTATGGCTGATGCCCCTAAGTGTTGTCTAGCAATGCCATTCTCTTTTTTCATCGCCCTTCATTGAACTGATTGTGGAATACATAATATTAGTATACATAATTATAATCAGGTAATAATCATTTTCTATTTTAATGGCAGGCAACAATAAATAAAATAAAAGATCACAAGGAATATAAAACAAAGAGAAACGAAGGAAATCATACTGACATGTTTAGCCCATAAGGGCTCTAGTCTCCCAATAGAGGAAACAAGTGCAGGACAGACAGGAAGGTGGAATGAATCCATGTTCTCTCCCTAGATTGCAGAGCACTCATTTTGGGCTTTCAAATATTATCATTCGTACAAAGTGATTAGCCAAACAATCATGGTCAATAATGGCAATAATCTTAAAAAAATATATATATAATTAAGTATAACCGAGACAATATATATAAGTATAGCTAGACAAAATCATTTGTCGTAATTACTTTATCAAATTTTTAAAATAAAAAAATAAATAAAAAGATTTTACAGAAATATGTTGTTCAAAGAATAAAGAATAAATATAGTAAAACATTTTAAAGCATAAATATCTAATATCTATAAATATCTCTGAGAATACAGAAAAATTCTTTAATTATTAATGAGTAACGAATATTTAAAAAAATCAAATCTTTGGCAATATATTATAAAAATGAGTGGGAATACTTATTTTTTTTAATCTACCACGTCAGGAATGGATTATTCACTGTATGTGTACGCAAAATGTATTATGCAAATATAAATTGTGTTTACATTTCTTTTTATTTTACGTTAATTGAAGTTTTTGTAAAAAAAGAAAAATATTTCTAATTTACATTAAAATAGTGTAATTTTTTTTTCTTCTGATATATGAGTTTCGAAATGTTTAAGGAGCTTAATTTAATGCTGAAAAAAAGTTGATTTTCACTTACGTATGGGGCAAAATATGAAAAAAAAAAAATAATTAGGATGATATTTAATACGTCAAAGTGAAAAAAAAAAAAATGAATGAAAAAGAAACAAAAACTGAGTATTATATTTTTTTCATGTATGAAGCAATTTTTTTTTCTTTTGAAAGCAGAAAATGCTAATACGCCCAATTTTCCTCCTTCTTGCATGAGGAAAAAAAAATTAAGAATGCTTTAATCAAGAATAATTAGTTCAGTGACTTTTTAACCAGGTTCAGTTTCCCTTTTAAAGGATTTGCACACACTAGATTAAAAAAACTTCAGAAAAAAAATTCAAGATTTTTAATATGATACATTTTTTTGCTGTGTAATAAAAATGTAAAATATATTCTTGCTAATGAACATTTCTTAGCAGAGTTCAGTGCAAGTATTTATTAATGTGTATTGCGAGGTATTTGATAATTAAAATAGTTTAACGCAACGAAAGAATTTAATTTTAAGAGAAACATTTATTTTTTCATTATTAAGAACAAGCATTCTTCATAACAGTTCGATTAAAATGCCATTTCTTTCATTAGATTGTTGTTTTCATATAAATATTCAAATCGCTGCATTATTAAAAGTACATTAAATTCTTCAAGTTTAACTTTACAAAATATTGAAATAAGAACTTAATTATAACAATATTATTTTTAGCTATGCATAATAAAGTTAAAATCAAATATTCTAACTTGAATATTATTACTAATATAAATATATTTACAGCATAAAATTCAACTAAGCTTTTGCATAAAAATTCAATTTCATTTAAATTCAACTTTCTAGTAGTAATGTTTTTTAGTTGTGATGATTAATAATTTATTTAGTTTGGACTTGCCATAGAATGTTCGCTGTATAATTATGCAACTTATTTTCCTGATGTGTGATTTGCATGAATATGAACACCTGGATGGTGATCAAATTTTAGTTTGATCAACATCCAGGAAATGCAATTTCATATTTATATTGGTATTTTACTCCCTTTATGGTGATCAAAATTAAATTCCATCACCATCCAGGAAATGCAATTTCATATTTATATTGGCAATTTCATTTTTTATCCCTTTATGGTGATCAAAATTAAATTCCATCACTATCCAGGAAATGCAATTTCATATTTATATTGGTATTTTATCCCTTTATGGTGATCAAAATTAAATTCCATCACCATCCAGGAAATGCAATTTCATATTTATAATGTTATTTTACTCCCTTTATGGTGATCAAAATTAAATTCCATCACCATCCAGGAAAATGCAATTTCATATTTATATTGGTATTTTACTCCCTTTATGGTGATCAAAATTAAATTTCATCACCATCCAGGAAATGCAATTTCATATTTATATTGGTATTTTACTCCCTTTATGGTGATCAAAAAATTAAATTCCATCACCATCCAGGAAATGCAATTTCATATTTATATTGGTATTTTATCCCTTTATGGTGATCAAAATTAAATTCCATCACCATCCAGGAAGTAAAATACCAATATAAAATAAGCAGTCAATTGAAAACACATTTTTGTCAATGGTGTTCCTTGTGTGTTCCTTATTTGAGCTACCTCATTGAAATTATTAAGTATCCCAGAACTAGTAGATTACTCTGTATTTTTTTTTTTATTTGACTTAAATTGGAAAGACGAGCCTTTCCTGTTGGAACAATAATATTAATATGAGATCGTTTTCTGAATTTTGAAAAACGGCTTCATCAAAAGAATACTGAAAAAAAATTAATTCATTACAATAGTTACAGCTACTGTTACCATCTTATTGATCAATTAAAGTGAGAACGAATTAATTTATTAATAGAAAGATACAAAAAATCTGAGATTGATGTTGTAACGCCTTGGCCTATATTAGATCAACAATGGCTTGAAGAAGAGGACAACTTTCAGGTTCATGGGTATATATATATATATATACAAATATTGAAATCTGGATTATTATACAAAGATATGAAAAAAATAAAAATTAAATTTGTTCACTAGTGTGCGATTAAATCACAAGTACAGTCCCTTCAGAGGACGGGGATTTCTCAGAATTCTACAGTTTACTATACGTCTAATCTAATTGCGTAGTTTGTGATATACTGTAATTATCATACGGCGGGATAAGCGAAACCACAATGACTTCTCTTTGAGAAACAGGTGGAAACTCCGATCTATTCAGAGAAAAAAAACTTCTGGTGGACTCTTATCTATCTCTTCTTCACCAAAAACCTTCTTTTAAGACAATACGTCAAAATCGGGTCACCTTCCTCACTTCTCATTGGATTAGATATTTCTCAGCTCGTGTCTATCACCAATCACGAAGGAGCAAGTCATGTTACAGTTCATATTGAATCTGTAGTTGTGTCGACATGTGAAGAGACAGACAAATGATCGCACATCCATTCGCTAATTTCCTGCTTTTCATTATACATGATACCGAATATCTGCTGTCAGATTTGAGCGACGAGTTGTTCTCATTAGTACAAAACTCTAATTGCGTGTAATATAACTACCCACAATACAGCTTGTCTGTTGTCAAATTTGAATAATGGGTTGTTATTCTATATTTGTCAAATAATATACATTCCTCTCTGCTGGGAAGGAAATGTCAAAACCCTTCTCATAAAAAATAATTCTAAAATGTGCTTCCTAATACGCAAGTTTTTAAAAAAAAATTTAAACCAATAATAATACATTAATGTCATTTATAAATTTCAATACTTGGAAAATGAATAACATAAGAGGGCTTTACTTAACAAGAAGAAAATAATAATTATTAACCTATTTGCTATCACATATTAATTTAATCGATAAAGTTATGCAAACTTTTGATCAGCACTGTATGCAAATTATTGAAAATTGAGCCATTTTTGAAACTAAAAGAGAAGAAACTTAAAAAAAGAAATCAATTTGACTGATCATGACAGAATTATCAGTGAAATAAATTCAACCAAAGTAAAACATCTGAAAATCTTCAATCAAAGAAAATTAATTTATTTGCTAGAACAAATTTCATTTTTTTACTTTACCAAAATATACAAATTTTTTATTTTGAACGTTAAAACTCATTAAGAAATTTATTTAAATTCCAGAAATAAACTCACAATCAAGTCCATTTTCTGAACAATTCAACAAAATATTTGGTTATGGAAAATCACTTTCATCCTTTTGAATTTGCATATCCTGGGGCAATTATCATTTCGGAGTGGCAAGGAGGACTTCGTAATGCTTTTGCTCTGCATTCCTCCTGTTAATTACATTCACGTTAAGTCGGAAATTTGTTAATAGTTCAAGATTTACAGAATGTGCTATTATTTCCCTGGGTGTTTTCGTGTTTTCTTTTTTGGATCTTTCTAATGAATTCGGTTCACAGAATTGCTTTTGCTTAACAGTTGAGTTAAAATTGAAGTAAAGTTTTAGAAATTTATATAAATACTTGTGTATTCGCATAAATTTCAAAGATTTTGAAAATTTGTAAGATCAAAGTAATGTTATTCTATTATGAGTAAATAACTCGATAAATGCTTTATTATTTTAAGGTTTAATTCTATCGAAATAAACTCACTCAAAGCCAAATAGTTGTACGTAATGAAATTTAAATTATTTTTTACTCAATGTACAAATTTTTAAGCAAATTTTAAATGTTAAGTTTGAGAGATAGTGTAATAAATTAAAATATATATAGTGCAAATGTTTTAAGGAAAAGAAAAATAAATGAAAATTAAATAAAAATTTGTAAAATACTGTAGAAAATTATATCATTTTCAATTTAAATTGTTTCGATTATCTTTTGTTTTGTGAGTATTTCATGTAAATAATAAAGTTCTAACAAAAGTTAATGAGAAAATCTCTTATTTTATAAAATTTAATTAATATTTTAAGTATTTCAGTTATGGAAAATTGTTTTGTATTAAGAATTATTTTATATTTAATCAGTACAAAAATTTCTTAGTTCATACGTGATCTAAGTGTAAAGGAAAGTTTTCAACATTTAAAATTGTTTTGTTAGTATATAAAGAAGTTTTAAGAATTATTTTTATTATAATTACTTTAGATGCCACTTTAAAAGATAGTAATTTTTAATATATTTTTTTTGATATTATTCAAAAATATACATTAAAAAATATTAAAATGCTGCAAAACACATTAAATGTCTATCCGAATTCTTTATACCTCTTAACATAAATTAAAATATATATTCCGAAAAAGTCTACATCTTCTCAATAAACAAAACTGAGTAAATACATCTAATTAATAATAAATCTCAATTCACAAAAATTAAATTTAGCAATAAGAAATTAAAATTTAGTAATTTAACAAAAACAAATTACCTTTAAAATGAAATCATAATTGTTTGATAAAATATAGTGTACCTTTTTATTTATATGTCATTAAACATTAATTCATTAATTTTTCTCTATATATGGCATACATATTGGATGAAAATAATGGGAAAACGAAATAGAGGGTTTACCTACATACTACAGGTTCATTCTACATACTACATATTCACATTTTAGCCTGATTTGTAACTAAGTTATAATTTTCAAATGTGCAGTTTATGTTAATTTGTCACCATCAGGAAACTCATTCCATAGTTTTACATTTAATTATACCTTATTCATCAAAATAAATGACGTTTTAAAATTACAAATAAATCCTTATATAAAAATTCCATTCAATTTATTTTCAATTATGAAAAAATAAATAAATAAATATTGCACAGAAAAGGGATATAGAAATTATATCCCATTCTAGTCAAAAGATGGCGCTGCAATACTTGAAATAGGTAGACTCAAAAGAACAGCTAAGTTTGAATTTTAAAATCATCATCTCTTCTGATTCAAGTCTTCATGTCTACTAGAAATGTGCACTTTTATATGTGTAGGATGGCCCAGATTCGAAGCCCTGGGTGCGTTCTCTTCAGATTTTGCTTACAGAAATGAAGCGATTCAATGGTGAATAGTTGTTTTGCTGTGACGTTTCGGCTGGCTCGAGTGATATTTCCTCATTTTCTCTCATGCGACTCGTAAATGTGAAGCAGTTACCCTCAATTTCTTTCCGGAAGACGTTCTCTCTTCATCATCAGTCAGTGTGTTAATAATAAGCATGACTTCATGATGTGACATGCTAAGAAAATAAACATTTATAATATATATTCCCAAGTATCCGATAATTATCTAGATTGTTTTACTTTTGAAACTTCAAATGGAAGAGTAGTACAAAGTTTATTAAAATATGAAATTTACTGTTTAAAATTAAAAAAATATTCATTTTATTGTACATTGATAAAAAAAAAAATGTAACAGACAATTATATATTTTTATGAAATGCTATTTATAAAATTTAATGATGGAAATTCAAAATTCTTTGAAGCTATTAGACAAATTTACTGTAATTTATTTCAGCAATTACTGTTAATGTGGGAAACTTATTGATAATAAACGGCAAGCAAAAGTTGTTTAAATTTCACATTCAAAGCCAATTTAACAAAGCATAGTTGATTCTCTTCTACCAAATCAATTAAATCTATGTATAAATAAATGTGGAATATAAATAAAAAAAAAGTATGATTTAATACTGCTGCTTTTGTGTTTACCAGAAAAACTCAAAAAGATATTTAATTTGTGTGTGTATCTTAACATCGAAATATTTACTGAAGAACATTTATCCAATTAATCAGAATTTGAAAACTGTGGTTAATTTAAAAGAATTTGTTAGAATAAAAATAAATTAATTATGAACTATGAATACCAAAGGTTAATATGAATGTGTTAAGAGCTATGATGTCATTTTACTTTCATAATTTTTTTTCATACATTTTTGGACTGAATAGTTTGAAAGTGCAATTTGAGAATAAAAAAAAATATGTTTATATATAATTAAAAATTAAATCATAATATTTTTTTTTTTTTTTTTTAATAATGTTCAAGCTATGCACCAAATAAAATTAAGTGTCTAAGCGTTGCCGGTTTTAAGTTTTAAAATAAATGATTTATTATTGTTCTAAAGAAGAGAAAATAATCTATTCAAAAGTATGTAAAAATAAGCATGTTAACAGATAATATTCTTTTTAAAATTCAACTTTATAAAAAGATGAAATTCTGATAGATAAATAAAAATAAACATATCTAAACATATGTAAACAAAATAAATGTAAATAAATATTCCAAACATTCAAATATCTTATATTATTTACATACATACCTTATACTTAAATAAAAAGAAGGCGAGACATTCATTTTCTCCTGGTTATCATCATTTACCATTTGTTAGACCTCTTATCCATTAGCTAACCTGTAGGGAAACAAAGGAAATGGTAAAAGGATAATTGACAGTATTGAGTTTAGCTTTGTCCTTGACTATCACTATACCAAACCATCGATTGTTTTCTTATTTGATGGACCACATATATATATAAACTCTATTATATCTACAGAAGGTTTGTGTGACAGAATAAAGGTTGGTCTGTGTACTTTGTTATGTGTAATCTCCTTGCAAAATGTTCACCTGAAATGTAGAACAAGCTGAAGTAATGAATGTATTGCATATTTTTTTAATCTAATTAGCCCATTATTTTTGTAATTCAATAATTGTTATATATTTTATTATGAATATTTACTTAATATTAACCTTGAGCTTAAAGAATGATGGAATGGATTACTTATATATAAATAAATCTCCCCTTCTTGGATGTTAACTTTTATATTCTTCATTAGTAAAATGTTTTTATAATAATTATTACCATTTTAATTTCTGTAATTTTAATTTTCATGTTAAACTGTATACAATATAAATTTTCTTGAAAAAGAAAAAAAAGCACATATGTTTAAACATGAAGGAAAATAATATAATTCCAAAATAAAAATTATAACTCATATTGGCAAAAATTAAGAAGAAAAGAATCAATAAATAAACGGAAATAAAATTATTTTTATAAAATATTCTTACTTAAATAATAATAAAACATGAAATAATAATAACAAAATACTGTAAACAAACCATATAAAGGATTATGGCTAATTAAGAGAATGGATAGTTTATTTCCCAGGTATTTTCCAAAAATATGAAATCGTAAAAATTGTATTTATTTCACAAAGTGAAAAGGAGATAGTTGAGGATATATAAAATTTAAGATAAATTTTTCATAAATAACTTATAAGATAGCTAGAAAACTGTAACAAAGGTCAAGTTTAACAAAGAATAATCTAAAATTTACTAAAATATGAAATTTACTATTTAAAAAATTATATTTTAATTGCTCATTTAAAAAGGAACATACAAATTATGTATGTTATGTAATACTATTTTGTGTGATGAAAATTAGCAATTTGCAATACACCAATATACCATAATAAAGCAGTAAATAAATCTTTATAATTGATTATTGCTATTTAAGCCATCATAATTCTAAAGAAAGATGCAAAAGTTTATTGTCTAGGCATTTTTCTATAGATTTTCGATATAAAATTTTGGAAATAGTTTGAAATTGTGTCTGTTCTACAAAGTAAAAAGTAAAATTGATAGTTGAAAAATATACATAATTTAAGATAAATCTTTCATAAAGTAACTTATAAGAAAATAAAAATTTAATTTAAAGGTTAGAAATTAGTGAGATAAGTCTTCAATGCATATCTGAAAATTTAGAATTTATTTTTTTTTCTTGCCTTAAAAAATTCTTGCACACCGATTATTCGTAATTTATTTTTGTACTTTATAATCCTCTGCAACAAAAAAAAATGTAAAAGGAAAATATTTCCACATCATGTTTCTTTTGTTGTTTCAATTCCTACCTTCGCGGAGAGCCAAAGTTTTCATTAGAAGTGCTCGTGGATTATGCAAAGTGTTTCTCTCCGAAGAGGGAAAAAACAGTGGAAGAGAGATAAGAGCATTAAATTTGAGAAATTCATTCACTCAGTACTAAGCTATCGTGGAAAATAACCAGATTTAGAAGAAAAAAAAACAGTTTTTTTTTTTAATTCGAACAATAGGATGTCTTATCAAAAATATATTACGTTGCTTGCATTTATATTAACTATTATTACTTAAATTTCTAAAAATGTAAAATAAATATATTGTTAATAAATTTTGCATTTTATCATTTTACTGTAATAAATTCAATATGATAATCATAACAATTATCAATATTTATATTACTTTTAGACTGACAATATATTTAATCTGAAAATTTTACCACAACTCTAAATGAAAATCAACAAGATGCAAAAATATTATTATTATTTTAAGTTTAGTTTTCTTTAGAACATATTAATCATTTTTTTTTTTTTTCGCGGCATAAATTTGCTATAAATGCATTTTACATTTTATCATTTTACTCGTAATGAATTCAATATAAATTAATGCAAATCAATAAATTCAATATAATCATAAACATAACAATCATAAATGCTTATACTACATTGTACATAACATATTTAATCTGGAACTTTACCATCATAATTCTAAATGAAATCAACAAGATGCAAAATTTGCTTATTATTTTAAGTTTAGTTTTCTTCAGAAAATAGTAATCATTCTATAGTTTTTCTTGACGTGAAGTGAAAATATGATTTTGAAGTGAATATCAAGTACTTAAATCAAATTATTTGAAAGTTTTTATGAAGTTAGAGTATTATTTTGATGCAAGAGAAAAGATTGAATATAATAAAATAAAGTCATTGAAAGAAAGTGAACAACATATAAACAATCTGGTTTAAGTGCATGCAGAAATGAAGAAGTTACAGATATTTAAGATAATTTTTCATACAAAATAGTAACAATAGAAAACTGGATGAAATTGTTTTAAATAAAATTTTTGATAATCTTTAACATCTTGACAAAGTTACATCAGTATACGATGTCAAAGCCTTTCAACAAACATGAAAATGATTGAATTTTTATTTAATTATGCATTAGTATGCAAAATTTGAGCTGTAATATAATTATCAGCAGTCATGGAATCGCAGAGCATGACTCCTTGAGATCAGAACAATAAGCTCTGAGTTCATTAGAAATGCAAATATCTGTAAGATTTCTATGCAAATATCAGGAACAAGACGTCCCTGGTGACTTGAGATTACTCAAAGAGAGTATAATTATCACATTCAATGCAGGACTACAATCAATGCAAGTAGGGAAAACGTTAAGGATTCTTTCCAAGTTCTTGTGAGTTCGTATATTACTAGAAGAAATTATATGGTCGACTTTACCTCATTTAAATGATAAGCAGACATCACGACAGGTGTAGAGTGCCAAACGTAGTCTAATAGTTCTCGAATGTATAAAAGTGCCATTTTGCAAACTTGAAGAGCCTTCAGAATCACAGGTACGTTAATACACTTTATGTTTTGCAGTAAGAAGGGTTTTTAGGGATCTATAAAGAAAAACAACGTCATTGAATGACGGACATATCACGAAGACGAAAGGGGATTGACACCAGTCAACAGGAAACATTACTAGACGGCTATATGAAAGCCGTAATAACATTTGCCACACATATATTTTCAACTATTTCTTTGTAATTTCCATTAAAAGTATTTATAAAAAGATAATTCAAAACATTAGTTTGTTCGAGATATGAAGTTCGCAAGAGCTGAAAAACCATCAGACACACAACAAGTTAATGGATGTACTCCAATACCTGAAAAGATAAATTATGAAGAAAGTATACATATGTACAAAATGTACAAAACATATAATAAGTGTGAAAAAACAAATTGTCTCAAGAAATCAGCAAAGAATCGTTAGAAATTAATTATAGTTTTTAAAAGATACTTTATCAAGGAATATTCGTCTTCAAAACATTATAAATAATGATATCTCTAAAGTCAAAGAATTCGAAATTTAAAGCAAATGCAGCGACGTATCCCATTAGCATGGAAATTGAGAAAAACAAAAATACCCTTTCATTTAGAATTGATAAGGAATAAAACTAACAAAAATAGCAAATCAAAATTCAAAAGATAACGGTTAATTGCAAACCACTGTAATTTTCCGTCTCTTTCTCTCTCTCTCTCTCTCTATATATATATATATATATATATATATACAAACATAGAATTACAGTAATTTACAAATTTTGAAATTTTGATAGAAGAACAACCAAATCAAAAGTTTTTTTTCCACTATTTATACAAACATCCATATAAAACTTGTACATTTTTAAATAAGAAATACTGTAAATAGATAAGTCCGTAAGACCGTGATTAGACCGTAAGCAAAACAAATAAGTACCTAAATTAAAGTTTTATTAAAATGATTATATTATAATAGCCATCAAGTCTCTTATAATACAACTTTGTTTACATTAAGAACTTGAGAGCCCGTCAGATTTATGATTATGTTATTATTTGGATTAGTATAGCTTATATCTATAATTTAATAGTTAATTTCCCGAAAGTTACTTAACCTATTGTACATAATTTGTATGTAAACATATGCTTTACATTTTTCTAGCCTTAGAGAAATGTTAAGATTGCCCTTTTACTTCAATTACTCTAGCTAAACGAATTCCATGGTTGTATGAAGTACTTGATATGATGCTTTATCTAACGTTTCAGTAAAAAATTAAAAAAAAATAAAATGCCATCCAAGTAATAAGATATTACAACTTAAAAACAGTGATATTTTATTTAAAGCATTGCATTTTGATTCAAACTTGAAATCGAGTCTTCCAGTTAAGGAACACCGAGTCGGCACGCGAACCGCATTTCACTTCTTTCCCGTGCGAGCACACTCGCAGAAATCCATTAATTATAATGAGGAATCATGTGCAAAAAAATTGCTCAGAGACTTCTGTAACGAGCTAGACGCTAATACCAACAAGGCAATTAGCGTGTATTTTTCTCTCCGTTTCAGTGCTTATTTATATACAAGGGGAATTGTCGTCATGGACGACCTATCGAAGTGCAATTATTTCCAGGCTGCAATTCATTTATCAGTGGAAACAGTTACCGAAATGCAGCTAACGAGATGTCTGCGCCCTTTTTCTGGGCAGACTTGCAGTGTTATTTTGAGTTGGTTTTGCACTTAAGAGTTAATTAGCAAGAGAGCTTGAATCCCTAAACGACAGATTATTTTTATAGCATAATCGACATGTAGGACCAACTAATAAACACAAAGTAAGTTATACCATATCTGATATTAGTACCAAAATGTCAGGAGTCCCTAATAAAGTATTGTTACTGTTAAGCAATTTACGTTGTATACAACTTGTGCTGTAAACATTTTTTTGCATACCTAAACAAAAGTTTTTGAATCACATTATTATTTTTTCACAAAGTTATCTTTGTAATCAAAGAAGTGCTTGAATGCTGGGATTGGTACATTAGATTTGCGAATAAGGAGTATAACCGAAATATCCATATCTACTCTGATAAATCTGTAGGTTGTGAAGTTCCAACTTGGATAAGAGTGGAGAAATTATAACGTCACAGAGAATTTCTCAAGAAGAGATCTCATCAAAATAACTAACCACCTTGTTGCACCCTAGATAAAGTTTCTGTTATGTAAAGGAGTATCACGATTTGATTTCATAGACAAGCAACCTTGGAATTGTGAATCACATTATGCAATTGCACACATTCAATACTCAATTTCTACTGAATAGAATCCTACAGATATAAATATCCTGTACATCTTATTGCACATCAGTTTCGAGAGAGTATAGTAGATTGGTTTTGCAAAATTTAAATAGCAGTGTAATTTTTACACCCACAGCCATGATATCATAGAAAGGATGTTAACAGTACTGTGTCCCAGGTGATTTTATGTGGTAAATGGTAGTTTACCAGTATTATATGGTTCTTGAACAAAAATGGTTATTGCTTAAGTTTCGTGCAACATTTTAATATTTGCATTAAACTGGTGACCTTCACCAGAATTACTGGACAGAGAATGAGGTTAGGTAATTAGGTATATATATATATATATATATATATATATATATATAGGTTGACATAATACAAGGAAAAAATTGATAGCCACACAACATATATGGTACGCATGAGAGATAGGGTTTTTAAAAAATCAGCGCTAGACATCTAAACCCAAGTTGAAAATATAGAACAAAAGTGATTAACAGAGCATATGGTTCACTAATACATGTATACAATTCTCACAACATGAATTGGAATGTTGAGAGAAATAATTTTTGAATATATACCATTTATCCAGCGAAACCATTTTATGAACTTTATAGTGCTATGATGTAGAAGGCGAATTGCAATTATTTAGAACTGGAACTGGCCATTCAGTTTCCTAAAATTTGGCGATAAGATGAGCCTATATGAATGCGTGGTGTAATCCGTCAAAATGAAATATCTAACTTCACCTTTGAAAATGCACACAATGAGAATAGACATATATTGACACTAATACTTGATACAAAGTTGATGTCTGCACTCTGCCGATAGGTTCTTCTGTACTCAGAAGTGAGTGAAACGCAAATAGCATGTCTTCTTTGAAACGGACCATCTCTTATAGTATATAGCCGGATTATATATAATCCATTTATGTACCCGAGTGAAGATCCCAGAAAATTTTAGCATTCCCATTACGCCTCGTTGTAATGGGAAAAATATTGGTCTTTAAAAGCCGTTATGATCTTGGACGTTTATCCATCACTTTTATCAATGCATTTAGAATCATTGTAGTCTTTATGCAATGGACATGACTCTGGGATTTATATCTAATTCTCTAGAAATGTGCTCTTGAGACTATAGTCTTTCTCCCGATTCACAATCTAATTCCATGAGTTTGTTTTTGAGACTTTACTGACATTAAGTGTATGCTTTTAAACTTAAATAAATGCTGTTAAATTATACCAAATATTTTTTTTTTTTAAAAAGTACGTAAAATTCGTCGAGGAACGAAAGCGAATAAGGAGCGGAAATTGCTACACGCAGAAATAAAGTTTGTTCCTCTATATACCCAACGAAACTCATGTGTAAACTTATGTATTCTGACACTAGAGTTAAGAATCTTTGACTAAGGGTGTTATTTTTGTCTTTTGTATTTTGTTTGTCTTTTGTATTTGTAGCATTATTTTTTATCTTTTTTTTTTTTTTTTTTATGTTCTAATTTTCTAGAATATCGTCAAAATACGGAGATTCTCACAAATTTGAACTTCAGTGTAATTTGGATTCCTAATATTTTAATAATTATAATAATATTATAAAAAATGAAATTACTACTTATATTCCGTTGAAAAGAAATTAAATTTTAAAATCTCAATATCTCATTTTAACAATTTGAAGTAAATTGTTAAAATGCTTAAATATTTATTGTAAACATTGTTCAAAACTTAGTATCACAAATTCTGTTTGTGAAATAATTATCGAAGTCAAATATTTTTAATTACAAATAACGAGAAAAAATTTCGCACGTGTACAGACGCGTTGAAAATGGCTTTTTATAGTGATTAAATGTACGGGCCTGAATGGCCGAGTGGCTAACGCTCGGTACCTCAGGTTTCAGGTTGGAGTCCCGGCGGGTGCCATGGATGTTTGTAGTGGTTCGGAATCCACTTTTAAACCCAGGTCCCGTCTAATAAGGATCGTAGAGCGTTGCGGGTGCATTGTTATTCCGGGTCTGTGACTTATCTTCATGGCCCCTGGGTAATGCAAAGTGAGTAACGTCTGTGCAGCGCTTGCCTTGAGGCATCTAAGATCAAGCTGTCTAAATGTTTGCCAGCTGCATTGAAAGAAAAAAAAATGATTAAATGTATATTAAATTTTAGTTTAGAAACTCGAAAATGCACCCCTAAAGTTTCATTTATAAGTATACTGAAATACTAATACTTTACATTTAATTTAATTTGCTCATTGTATATACTGTATTTTATATAATGTATCTTTGTATATAATGTATTGTGATTCTGTATATTTTCATCAGAATTAAAAGTCATGTCCATGCTCCATGGCCCAGTGATATAAGGAATTTGAGCCAAGATAATGTTGTAAACTTTTTTTGAAATTTAAAAACTTTATTTTTTATTGAATTTCTAATTATATAAAATGATTAAAAATTTATGAATTAATTTTTTTATTTACTTATTACGCTTTATTTTTATGTATTTTTCATTTAAGAAATGGTAGCTTTTTTGCGTTATACAATAATATTTTGCTTATCAAACATAATGAAGATTTATATTTTATATACAGGCTTAGAGAGATTTTTTATGTTGAAATATAACCCAAAGACGCCATAAGACTGTGTTTATTATGATTTAACTTAAAAAGAATCGCAAATTACTCATTTTTTAGTTACAATAAGCCATGAATTCTTTCTTTAAAGTAGGGTTAAACCTTATTTATAATTCTTTGGGACATAACATCTTTAATTTTGCTCAAATGTACATTGTGATTTGTTTTTTTAAAGTGCTAATCAGAAAATATTTTTTTTTCTATTTGTTGTGGACCCTAGTACAAAAAGATTCAAAAAATATATATAACATAGTTAAGGGGATTTTAAATGAAGTATTGAAGCAAATTAAAAAAACATAATTAAATTATAATTAGTTGATAATTATTTTCATATTTTTTAATTAATAAAATTTTAAAATCATTCGAATGAGTTGAAAAATGAAATATTTTTTTTCTGTTTGCTTCTATGTTTCCGGGGATAATTGGTCCTCATTATAGAAAATAGCAGACATTGTAAAATTTGAATCACATCAATTTTTTTTTATTTGTTAGAAAGTTAAATTTGCTATTTTATATTTAGTTTTTTTCTATGTATTTTTCTGCAAGTGCTTGTTGCTATAAAAAATATTAAAGCACTCAGTAACGAGATATTGAAAGTTCAAAATTTTTTTTAGAATGCTAGATTTAAATTTAATTTCCATGTATACATTTAAAAAAATAGTATAAATGATTTAAGTTAGATCTCTAGATCAAATTTAAGATGGAAAAAAAAAATGTCCATCATATTTAATTACAGAATTTGTTACATGACAATATTTCGACTTGAAATAAAGAGCATTTTCATAAAATTTAAAGAAAATGGTTAAAAGTAATTAGTGTTTATTAATATTCATAAAAATGTCTATAAATTCTTTCATTCTTATACAGAACAAAATGCATTTTAAATCAACAAGATTGTTTTGTCGTGAAATATGTGCATATAGTAAAATAACCTATAAAAGTGTTTTCGAATGACAGATGATATAAATAAAAGTCTTAGAATAAATTGCAAGTAAAGATGTCTCTGAAATCATTTGATGTTTCATATGAGCACTTCCTTTTTCATGAATGAAGTTCAAATTGTGATTTATGTTCGTTTTATTATATCTGAAATTGTATTTTTAAAAAGTGTTTACAAAATACATCAAGATGAAAAATGGATTTTGCCCAAATTATATTCAAGTGAAGATATTTCGACTATTACTTCTATATTATTTTAAGGAAAATAAGGGAAATATATTTCGTATTTCGATATTTATTTAGATTAATAATATTAATGCATAATAAAGCTCAAATCCTTGTTATTCTACCTGATTTAGTTTCAATGTTAGCAATTTTTATCAAAATTTTCTTAACTAGCATTGCTCAATTCTTAGAATTTAAATTACATAATTTCATAATAAAATTAATTAAATTCATTTGAAAATATAATGACGAGATACTCAAAAAATTAAAAGAAACGATGAAAGAATAAAAACGTGCTTTAGTACAAAAAGTTAGATATTTTGTGTAATTAAAGTGAGCATACTTATTTTGTTACTAGAAACTAACAAGGATTAATAGTAAAAAAAAAAATCTTAAACATAAATAAGCTTTTTTTAAGTACATTTTCGTCTCATTAAAAGAACTGTTTTATTTTTAAAAAAGCATATAATTTAAAATAATATGAATTCTGAGGTGGAAAAGAAATTTATTTACTTCTGTGCAAACCTCAGACATAAAGGGAACCTAATTAAAATATTCATGAAGTCATTTAATTTTTTTTCGTTTATTTAAAGAAGTTATTGCAATTATATTTTTGAGCCCATTTTCTTTTGATTTTTTCTAAGATGATGAAAAGATGCAATTTTAATGGCAATCAATAATCACCGAAAACTTTAATTAATTTTCTTGGCTAAATATTAATAAATACAATATATTACGAATACTGTAAGTTATTTTAACAAGCGTTTTTTTTTTAAATGCATGAAATTAATTTTAAAAAATAATGTTTTATTTAATAGTTATGCATTTATCAGTAATGTAAGTATTCTATTATTAAATTATCTTTGGATAATATTCGTTATTTCAACGCATTAGATTTATGATTCGTTTTTTTTTTTTTTTTTTTTAAGTTTTTCTTAATTTGATTTTTTTTTCCTATAAATAATAAACAATGACCTAATTTTCAGAAAATTAAATACTGTTTTCGTAACAAACGAATATATTTTACAAAAATTTATAAAATAATCTTAGAAATACAAATAATAAAAATTGAAAAATTTTAAATATGTAATGAAGTTTATAATTTTAATAGTAATAGACTGAAAGAGTTGAAACACTTTTAAATAATAATAATAAAAATAAATTTAAAATAAGCTTATTTCAAAAATCTTTTGATGTTCCAGATGAATTTTTATCATTTTTAAATTAATTCTGAAAACATATTTTAGATTAAAGGAATGTTTTTAATATAAGACAGAAATAGAATGATTTTTTTAAAAATTCTATCCATTGAAGGTATGTCAATTGCAATGATTTTTTTAAATATATTATGCATCAAGGAAAATTGTTGTGAAAGTTTGGCCGTCTACGAATTTGTGAATTATATTAATAAAAAAGTACATCATGTGTAAAGTTTTCTTATATTTCTCTTAGCAAGTATTGCTCAAATTTTTAAAGGAGTATTTTATGAATTTAACAATTCTTAAAAAAATAGGTGTTAAATGATTTCTTCTAGAATTGAAATGAAAATGTTTTTAAAATGTACATACAAATTACAAAAAAGTCAAAAATAAAAGTTTCTGCCACTTCACAAATATTAAATTTCTATTAATTTGCTTATTGCATCATTTTTTTTTTAGATGAAATATCTCTATTCACCAGAATATTTCATAAAAACTTTAAAATGATGAATATACTGGGTGATTTATTTTGAAAATTGATAAACAGACATGCACTTTAGTTTAAAAAATTTATGAAAGGTATGTAAAAAATAACCACTAAATCAGAAACACTAATCTAAAAAATCGGTACTTATATAGTACAACACCAGATTAATGTTATTGATTAGATTTTTTATTAAATAAAACTATGAATTACGTGGATATTATTACAATATTTTGGTGATTCAATTGTCTTTGTGTCTATTGAAATTTATTGAAAATATGCATATACACAATTAGTTGAAATTCATATAATTTCATTTTGTTTACTCGTTCATCATTGGGAGTGTTTCCAATATGTATGTAATAGTCTGTATTTATATCCATCCGACTGATCAATTACCAATCATAATAATTTTTTCCAGTATACGTACTACTGTTTATTATTATAAATTATCAGTCTTTTTTTTTAATAATATTTATAAAAGATACTTCGTCAAAAATACTCAGGAAAAACGATTTTATAACTGGTTTAAAATCGGTACTTTAATAAAGTACATATATTATTGATGTAAGCTTTATTGAATATAATATGAATTCTGTGAACATTATTACAATTTTTGGTCATTCAATTGTTTTGTTTGGTGATTCAGTTCAAATGTTTATTGAACTTTATTGAAAATATGTATATACACAATAAGTTGAAATTCATATAATTCCATTTTGATTTTAAAAAAAAATTGTGGAAGGGGTCTCTCGTCATTGAGATCATTTCCAAAATTTATGCTATAGTTTATATTTAACTTTATCCAACTGACAAATTACCAATTTTAGAATATACTTATCTCGTATAAGTAGTGCTGTTTATTATCATAAATCTTAAGCCTGAATGGTAGAATAATGAAATTACTTTCATTCCTTAAATATAACAACAATATTTATTCCTCATCTACTGTTGGGATGCAAATTTGAAGCTACGTGATCAGAACGTACTGTATAAAACGTTATTGATAATATGTCCTATACACAATGAGTTGAAATTTGCATAATTCAATTTTGTTTAGCTGATTTAAAAATTAATAGAAAGGTTCTCGTTCTTCATTGGGCCTATTTCCAAAATTTATGAAATAGTTTATATTTATCTTTATCTAACTGATCAATTACCACTCTGAGTATACTCAACCGGTATAAGTAGTACTGTTTATTATTATAAATCATAAAAATGATTATATTTAGGAGAATTTAGGCAGAATGATGAAATTACATACATCCCCTAAATCTAACAGCAATGTTTATTCCTCATCTACCTGTGGGAATGCATATTGGGGATGCAAGTTTGAAGTTACGTGATCAGAACGTGCTGTTCGGTCACGTTTCGAACGTGTCTAATGTTGGAACAGAAACAGTTTTAGTACATGCTGCCTGCCTCCCGTTTTTTTTTTTTTTTTCCATTTTTATACTTTGAGTTCTGAATTTTATATACTGAAGTTCCTGTACAGATGTATACATACATATAGATATATATATATATATATATATATATATATATATATATATATATATATATTATTTTCTATTTTTTTACAGAAAGAGGATGAAATCAGATTTTCAATAGTGCTTTTCCATCACTAAGAAAAGGCACAAAAAACAGAAGCAAGAGTTTTTTTTTTTCTTTTTTACATGCTCTACTCCAGTGGGAGTAAAGCTAAGGTATACAGATCACAGATGCTTTTTCTTTTCATGTTGTTGTTTTTATTTGCCTTTTTTTTTTCTTCCTGTGCTACCAGCATTTGTAGTTCTCCTTTTATATTTTTGTTTTGGATTGCCGTTTTTTTCCCATGCACTTCAGGAGAATTAGGCGATCTAGCTAGCGTGATGCCTCCCGACGTCATACCAGAGCCCCAACCTTGATATCTTCGTTTGTTTATTTATTTATATATTGCATTCGGAAGCAGCCGTGATACGTCGTTTTTGTTTCCTCGACGTCACTGATATGAAAACAAGGAACAAAATAATGCGAAGTTTGTTCCTGTGACAACATTATTTCGTTTTTTGGATGTAACGCCCTGAGTTTTTAAATTCTTTCTTTGCTTTTTCGGCATTTCTGATTTTGATTTAGAAATTATTTGTAGGGGATTCGTCTCTAAAATTCCCCGACAATGTTTACAAAAAATAAATCGAAACTTAAGATTTTTATTGATAGAAAAATGTGTGAATTATTCCCAAAAACTCGAAATGTTTTAAATCTTATTTAAAAATAATAAATAATAAATAGGTAGACTTTTTATAAAGTATTTGTTATAAAATATTTATTATATTTAATAGCGATATATTGCTTATTAATAACGTGATTGATATATAAAATTATTTTTTTTTTTGTTTTGAAGTAATTAAAACGTAACTTTATTGTTATTTATCTTACAATAGTAAAATCTCATAATTTATCTCAGAAATAGTAATCATTCAATATGTTTTCTTATTCGTAAATGAAAATATGACTTTCAAGTAAGTATTTAAATCGAATTATTTGAAAGTGTTTATGAAATAAGAGTATTATTTGATGCAAGAGAAAGATTGATTCGAACAAAATATAAAGTTATTGAAATTGTATTTTTTTACTACGTAAAAGGAGATAGTTGAAGTTATATATAATTTAAGATAAATTTTTCAGAAAGTAGTTTATAAGAAAATCAAGAATTTTTAACAAAAGTTAGAAATTAGTGAGCGAAGTTTTTAATGCATATCTGAAAGATCTGGAACTTATTTTTTCTTGCCTTAAAATATTCTTGTACTCCGATTATTCCCATTTTTTTTTGTACTTTATAATCCTCTGTAAGAAAAAAGAAAGATTGTAAAATATTTCCCACATCATATTTCTTTTGTTGTTTCAATTCCTACCTTTGGGAGGGCCAAAAGTTTTCTTTAGAAGTGCTCGTGGATTATGCAAAGTGTTTCTCTCCGAAGAGGGCAAAAAATAGTGGAAGAGAGATAAGAGCATTAAATTTGAGAAATTCACTCACTCAGTACTAAGCCATCGTGGAAAATAACCAGATTTTGAAGAAATTTTTTTTTTTTTTTTTTAATTTCGAAAAGTAAAAAGTGTTATCAAAAGATATTACTTTTGCTACATTTATATTAACTATTATTATTTAAATTTGCATAAATGTAAAATTCAATTTGGTTATAAATGTACTTTTTATCATTTTACTAGTAATGAATTCAATATAATAATCAGAACAGTTATAAATGTTTGTACTACTTTACAGGTTGACAGTATATTTAATCTGGAACTTTACCATCATAATTCTAAATAGAATGAAAAAGATGCAAAATTTGGTTAATATTTTAAGTTTAGATTTCTCTGCAGAACAGAGTAATCATTCTATAAATTGAAAATATAAAAGTGAAGTGAAAAATATGATTTAAAAGTGAGTATGAAGTATTTAAATCGACTTATTTGAAAGTTTTTGGGACGTGAGAGTATTATTTTAATGCAAGAGGAAGATTGATTTGAAAAAAATCATTGATTTAAACTGAACAACATATAAACAATATAATTTAAGTAAATAGAAATGTATAAGTTCCACACACTTAAATTAATTGTTTATACAAAATAATAATAATATAAATTAATGAAATTTCTTTAAAATGAAAAAGATTTAATGTATAAATATTAAATTTTAATAAAATTTTTCATAATTTTTAACATTATGACAGAAGTGCATCAATATAGGATGAGACAAAAACATTTCAACAAAAAGAAAATGAAAGAATTTTTATTTAATTATACAGTAATGTGCAAACTGAAACTGTAATACAATTACCATCTGACATGGAACTGCAGAACATGACTTCTTGTGATCAGAACAACAAGCTCAGTAGAAATGCAAATATCTATAAGATTTGTATGCAAATAGTTAGGAACAATATGTCCCAGGTGACTTTAAATTACGCAAAGAGCATATAATTATCATGCACATTGTAGAATGCAGAGGAAAGGCGTGAATAAAGACATTCTTTCCGAGTTTAGGTGAGTTTGTACATTACTAGAAGAAATTATCTGGTCGACTTTTCATGCATTTGAATGATAAGCAAACATCAAGACTGGTGTAGAGTGCCAAGCGTAGTCTAATAGTGTGTATAAAGTGTCATTTTACGAACTTGAAGGGTCTTCGGAATCACGGGTATGTTCATACGCTTAAGTTTCACACTAAGAAATGTTGGTGGTCGGATAAGGAAAACAACGTCAATGAATGACGGACATATCGTCCTGCTGGTGAAATTGGATTGACATCAGTCAACAAGAAACATTGTTAGACTGCTTTAGCAAGTCATAATAACATTTACCCCACATACATTTTCAAATGTTCCCTTGTCATTTCCATGAAACATATTTTATAAAAAGAAATCAAAAGATTAATTTATTTGAGAAAAAAAGTCCAAAGATCTGAAAAACATTACACTTAAAACGTTTTAATGAATTTACTCCAATAACTGAAGAGGTAAATTATCTAGAAAAATATATATAAGCACAAAATGCAAAAAAAAAACATATAATAAGTGTGATAAAAACCCATATGATTGTCCCAGGAAATTAGCAAAATTCCATTATAAAATAATTATAATTTTTTGAAGATAGTTTTTATCAAGGAATCTCTATCTTCAAAATATTATAAATAATGCTAATTCTAAGGTCAAAGAATCGTAAAGTTAAAACAAATGTAACTATTTATCCCATTTGCATAGACATTCAGGGAAGATAAAAAATATTTTTCGTTTAGAATTGATAAGGAATAAAACTAATACAAAGAGTTAATCAAAATTCAAAAAGATAATGGGTAACTGCAAATCATTATCATTTTCTGTCTGTTCTCTCTCTTTATCTCTCTCTCTCTCTCTCTCTCTCTATATATATATATATATATACGTATAATTACAATAATTTACAACCTATAAACCCTGTAACTAACTTGTTATTTTTTCCACTATTTATACACACACATACACATACAACTTGTACATTATGTAATCAAGTTTTTAATTAGACAAACAAAAAAAAAAATAAGTACCTAAATTAAAGTTTTATTAAAATGATTATATTATAATACCCATGAAGTCCTTTGTATTAGAACTTTGTCTACGTTAAGAACTTGAGAGCCCGCCAGATTTATGATTATGTTATTATTTGATTAATATAGCTAAATATGTATAATTTAATAGTTATTTTTTTGTAAGTAACTTAACCTATTGTACATAACTTGTATGTAAACACATGCTTTACATTTTTTCTAGCCTTAGTGAAATGTTAAGATTGCCTTCTTACTTTAGTACCTCAATCTAAAAAAGAATTACATGATTGTATGAATTATTTGCTATGATGTTTATATCTCAACATATATTCAGCGTTTGGGCAAATAAATAAAAAATTTAAAATGCCGTCCAAGTAATAATATTTTACAACTTTAAAAGACATATCTTATTTACAGCTTTACATTCTGATTCAAACCTAAAATCGAGTCTTCCAGTTAAAGAACACGGAGTCGGCACATCTCACTTCTTTCCCATGCGAGTACACTCGCAGAAATCCATTAATTATAATGAGGAATAATGAGCAACAAAATTGTTCATAGACTTTGAAATAAAGCTATATATATATATATATATTGACAGAAGTACAAAGTGCAATAAAAGTAATTTTTTCTACAAACTATGTATATCTATAAAATTGTACATTATGTAAATAAGAAGGTATTAATTAGACCGAAAAAGGAATCAAATAAGTATCTAAATCATTTCAAATTTGTGATCGTGTTATTTTTTGATTAATATACACTCATGTCCATCAATTTAGGATAATGAAGTTCAGGCAAAGGAAGAGACAGAATCAAAACAAATTTTGACTTATTTGTAAAGTCTATTTTATTAAACAAAAGTTAAAGAGTAAAAAAGATGCTATATGTTTGACATAATTAATAAAAATTGCGATTTTACGCCCTGGAGCAACTTTTCAAAAAAAGAACCTATTTAAAAACAGTATAACATGGTTAGTATGATGGATAATATTGAGTATGTCTCCCGGACGATGCAATACAGGCCTTAGAACGCCTGGGCATGCTGAGTATCAAATTATCAATCTGATCTTGGGGAATATTACCACTCATCAAGCAATGGCCTCCGAAGTTCCGGTTGACAGGTGGGAGGGGGTTGACGGGCTGTACTCGTCAGCCTAGCTATCTCACACATGCTCTATTGGATTCAAGTCTGGTGAGTATGCTGGCCAATCCATACTGGTTACCGATTGAAGGCATTCGGGTTCTACAATGTTTGCACGGTGAGGGACGGGCGTTGTCATCCGTTAACAGAAATTCAGCACCCATGCCGCCCGAAACAAACGTACATGTTGTTCCAGAATGACCTCCTGATAGATGTGGCCGGTCACTATCCGTATACTATAGGCTATGTATAGGACAGAATACAAAAATGCAATACACACAACTTGTTTATACACATGTCAGATCAGACGCAAAAATAATCAGAGCTAGAAAATATAAGCCCAAGTTGAAAATATCAGATGAATAGTAATTGGCATGATTATATAGCGCCATATTTTACCGGTAATGAGGACGGGCGTTGTCATCCCGTTAACAGAAATTCAACACCATGCCGAAACAAACGTACATGTTGTTCCAGAATGACATCCTGATAGATGTGGCCGGTCACTTATCCGTATACTATAAGAATATGTATATAGTTGACAGAATACAAAAAATGCAATACCACACAACTTGTTTATACACATGTCAGATCGGGCATAAAAATAATCAGAGCTAGAAAAATATAAACCCAAAGTTGAAAATATCGAATGAATAGTAATTGGCATATTATATAGTTCAATAATGCAACAATACAATTTTCACAGAGCATAGGATTGATATTTGAAGTCATTTAATCATGAACCAATTTATTTATAGAGCAAAAGCATTGTTATGCATTATAGTCCTATGTGGTGGAGGGCGAATTTCAATTTGCTTAAGAACTTCTCAAGCATTTTTTGGATCCTGGCCATTCATTTTCAGAAAATTCAGCGATAAGATCAAGTCTGCATAAATGTGAATTGAGTTGCAATCCCTTTAAAGTGAAATATCTACTTGTGCCTTTGAAAGGTCAAGAAAGAAGTAGACAGATATTGACACTAAACTTGATCCCAAAGTTTGATGTCTGCACTTCGCTGACAGGTTTCTCATTCACTACGGAATAGGTGAAACGCAAAAATAGCATGTCTTCGTAGAAACGAAGCATCTCTCTTATAGTCTATAAGCCGGATTATATATAAATCCGGATTTATGTAGCCAGTGAAGATCCCAAGAAAATTTTAGCATTCCTATTACGCTTCGTTGTAATGGGAAAATATTGAGTCTTTAATACCCAGCCGTAGTAGATCTTGGACGATTATCCATCCCTTTTTCACCGTATTCAGCATCATTGTGGTCCTATGCATTGGGGCATGACTCAGGAGTTATATTTAATTCTCTAGAAATTGCTCTGAGACTACACTTCATTCTTCTTACAGTTCCCAGATCTAATTAAATTCAGTTTGTTTTTTTGAGGGTTTGACTTTAAATTGTATGCTTTTAGAAATTACTTGAGTAAATGTTTTAAATTGTACTAAATATTTCTTTATGAAGTGCAAAAATTCGTCGAGGATTGAAAATGAATAAAAGACAGAAGTACTGAAATAAAGTTTGTTCCTCTCTATATACTCAACCAAATCTCGTAATGTAGCTGTATACTGTTTGTCCCAGGAGACTAAGGAAATGTTGTATGGTGGTGTTTTGTCTTCTTCTGTTATTAGCGTTATTAGTTTTTTGCTTATTTTGTTCAGGAATTTTATAGAATACGAGAAGATTCTCAAATTTGAATCTTGGATCATAATTATGGATTTCTGTATTAAAATATTATTATTAATGAAATTACAGCTCGGAATATATAAGTATTGGTGAGATTCTAAATATGCTTAAATATTTATCGTAAAGCATTGTTCAAATTTGGTATCTCATTTTGTCTGTGAAACATTATCAAATCGAAGAATAATGTACCTTTAATTAACACTGAATATTACAAATAAAATGTTAAATTATACCTTTAAAATAAATATAATATGATACAGTATATGCCTGTAAACTTCTAAAACTCTAAAAAGAAAAATGTTACTTTTTAGCTAAAATGCTTAGTTACATTATTTATTCAAATTGTTGAAAAACACAACTCAAATGCCCATACATTGCTTTATTTTAAAATAAAAATGAAGAAAAATATGAATACTACATGCTAAATTTTTCTTTGTATAGGCTAATATTTTTTTTTCTGGTTCGCGTTGATAAAGCGCAAATTACTTGCATAATAGAAATTGAATTAACAAAAAATTTTGTAAAATGTATTTTTTTGTCCTTGAATAAAAAGATAATATAATGATAAAGATTTAATTTCTTTATGATCGTAGTTCTTATATTATTTAACATTAAAAGTAAGTACTTTATATATATTATCAATACATGTTGATTTGGCAACGACATTGGGGTACTGCTCTTCACCTGTACGACATGTATCCATATTTTTAATTTAACGAAGAAAAATTTCCCGCGTATACAGAACCTCTGAAAATTTCTTTCTTTTAGAACGATTAATTGTATATTAAATGTAATTTAGTTATTTTAAATATGATTGAGTTTAAATTAAACTCAAGCTGCTTTGCATACTATATTTGATTGGTTTGTCAATATTTTACTACATCAGTTCGCGCTCTTTTAATTCAGATTCTGTAAATTTATTGGCATTGAAAGTCCTTCAGCTGCATGGCCCAATGTTACAAGAGTTTTCAAACAATTCGATGTGAAACATCTTTTGAACGTTTAGGGAGCTTTATTTTTATTGAATTTCTAATTATGTGAAATGATAAAAAATTTTGAGAGATAAGAGAAATTTTTCTTCGTTAATTTTAAATTAAAAATATGATACATGTCATTACAGAATGAAAATTGTGCGCAGTAATAGTTAAAAAATCAATATTGTAGAGTTATTAATATATATATAAGTACTTACTTTTAATGTTGAATAATATAAGAACTACGACTTATGAAAGAAATTAAATCTTTTATCATTATATCTTTATCAAGTTTAATACATCAACGCAGTAAAATGCCCAGCATGTAAAACAAAGTAATATATTGAGTTGTGATTTTCACAATTTAATGTCTTGACTATTATTTTAGCTAAAGCATTTTTCACAGGGCCTGGTTGAGCATACTCTTTGTATCATATTTATATTTATTTAGTTACAATTTTATGTTTGATATTCTTCGGGCAGGCTGAACAATATTGTGTAGTATGGCTATATAACATAGAAACCTCCATGACTAGCGAAATCTTCTTGATCATGAAAAAACACAACCAATGCCACAGAAAGCAGTGCCTAGCTAAACATTGCTCAAGCAGACCGGTTGGGTACTGGAGGCTCACTTCTTTCTTGCATTAATAACCATATCACCCTCGACGAATTATTTCACGAAAAATATTTGTATAATTAAAAGCATTTAGTAAAAGCAATAAGTCGAGCAACCAGGTGGAAAAAAACATAAGAGTAGTCTCAGAGTGCATTTGCAATGTGTGGTTCTACAGTGAAGGGATCTTACAATATTTTCCCACAACAGCGCAGCCTCTCCATATGGCGGCTTTGAAGGCTGTTCATCCCAAACCTGGCTCAAAACTTGGATCCAGGTATCTGCTCCTCTCTGTAAAAGCTCCTGAAGTCTACTGTTATGGCGACATCCAGTAAGCAGTAGGTCATAGCTCAGTGGTTCATGGAATGACTGGAATGATCATGGTTGATCTGAAAAATTATCATTCTGCAGCTAAATGAGGCTATAATATGCCAATTTTCTGGCTCTGGTCTGTTGTTGGCGGTATTTCCGGCGCTCCTGCCATACCTCCCACTCTGCAATGAGCGAGAGCCGGCCCACATCAGGGTGGCGATATTCTGAGCATCTTCACAGCATTGTTCAGAAGACCATGGGTGCTGAATTTCTGTTTATGGATGACAGAGCGCCCGTCGTCACCGTGCAAACATTGTAGACGAAAATGCTACTTCCAATTGGAGGATATCACCCGTATGGATTGTAGAAAGCATAACTCACCGGACTTTGAATGCAATAGAGGCATGTGCTGCTGGAGATGCTTGACCGAAGCAGATGCAGCTCGTCAACCCCTCCCACCTGTCAAAGCGCAAGGCTTCCGGAGGGCATTGCTTGATAAGGGAGTGGTGCTTAATATTCCCCAAGATCAGATTGATAATTTGATACTCAGCATGCTGCTAGGCTTTGTAAGGCCTGTATTGCATCGTCGGGAGACATACTCCATGAAGTAACTTATCCACCACAACTAACCATGTTATGCTGTTTTTTGTAAAAATAGGTTCTGGAAATATGCTCCAGGAGTAAAAATCACCCAATTTTATTAATATTAAACATATAACATCTTTTTGCTCTTTTGTTTAATTTCAGCGGCAATACATGTGT